>CM022877.1:4322415-4362979 GCA_012654025.1 Pachypsylla venusta
AAAAGCCAACGATACGTGGTGTTCCCAAGCGGTCACCCATCCAAGTACTGACCACGCCCGGACGTTGCTTAACTTCAGTGATCTGACGGGAACTGGTGTATTCAACGTGGTATGATCTTTGGTTTATTTATTCATTATTTCTCTTTCGTCTCTGTTTGTTGTTTTTGTTTTCTAACCTTTTATCATTATTTTCTTTCAGATTTATTGGCAGCTTGTATATACTGTCATACAAAATTACCCATGGACTCAGAAGTTCTATTTATTCATTGCAATTCTTGTACGTCTATCCTTGAAATCAACTCTGACGGGGCTCATGTTTGTTGCAGATGTACGTACAAAACTGGCAACGACAATGAACTAAAAGATCACTTACAAACTCATTGCAATCAAAATCCTTTTTCTTGCCCTTTGTGTCCTTATACCACAGTACTAATAGGATGTTTGAAATCCCATATTATGAAAGTTCACAGTGGAAATACGCCTTTAACGTGTTCATTATGTGGATATGTTTGTAAGAAGCCGAATGGTTTGAGCATTCATATGAAGTCTCATGTTCAAGACATAGCCGATGCAAAAAATCCTGATTTTAAGTACCCAAATCAAAATCGGAAAAAGTTTGTGAAAAAATTAGACACTCAACAACGTTCAATCGGAAATTGTTTATCGGTTAACATTGAGAAACCCGAAACGAATATGTTTGGTAATAATAAAACCAAAGCCTCTGTTATTACATTGCCAAAAGAAACAATCGCTGACAATATTCAAACATCAGCACTTGGATTGAAAATAGTGAAATCCAAAGTATGTCGTAAGTCAAAACAAAAATCTTTAAAACATGGTTCATTAGTTAAAGAGAAAACTCACAAGAAGCCTAGTCTCGTAATGAAAAGATTATTGAAGGCAAATGAAAAAATTAAACAGTCCGTTGGTCAAAGGAAAGGTATAAGAATGGATAAAATTAATTGTAAGTATTGCAAAAAGAAGGTAATCAGAGACGTGAAGAAAATACACGAGCACAGCATGAAATGCCCAAGCATGATTAAAGTCAATAAGAAGAGCTTTATGTGTTGTAGTTGTGACTATTCTTCAGCCTATTTGGGCCTTCTCAATACACATGTGCTTACAATACATTCCAAAACCGAAGACAAACCACATAAATGCGATCTTTGTGAGTTTCGAACTGCATACAGTCAAAGCCTTGTCATTCATTTTCGAACGCACACCGGAGAAAAACCATTCGAGTGTATGCAGTGTGATTTCAAATCAACAACTTCTTCTGCGCTGAAATCACATTTGAAAATTCATCACGAAAAAAATGGAACGTCTAAAAAATACTTGAAGTACAAAACTTTAACAAACGAAAAATCTGGCCTGGACGAACAAATGTTTCATTGCAAATATTGTGCTTTTCAAACAAAGAAATTTGTAACTTTAAACCGTCATGTTCGAAGTCAACATTCGCAGAATAAGAATTCGGACATCATTGTTGATGAAAGCTCAAATAATATTAATGATATGCTTCAAATTGAAATGCACTCTGAGTCTGACGTGGAACGAGACGGCTCAAAACAATGTGGAAAGGAAAATGCCTATGAGTTGGCTCTACATCATCAGGCTTTGCTTGATAAAACTTCTTTCTTTGAATCTCTTAATTTGGAGACTCGAATGAGTGACAAGGAACTGCCCCTTGATAGTAATCAAAATGAAGAAGACTTTACCATTGAAAATTCTCATCGCTGCGAAACAGTTTGTCAAAGTATTCAAACGGATGTCAGTGATTTGGAAGATCATATGGCTGAAAAGAAAACACTATGATTGGTCATTTGAACTTTTCATGACCGTCCAAACTCTTCTTATAATGGCTTAATAAATGCATTTACTTCAATTGTAATGCTGATGAAGTACGTTAAAACTTATAACCTATAGAGTACATGAGATTATAGTATTTGAAAAATAACTCAGTTCTTAGGAATGAACAACTCGCAACTATGTGGCTAAAGTTCGATTGATTTTCTATATCCCAGTGCTCTACTCGAGTATATTAGAAGTTTTCCTCAAAAATAGGGGCTTTTATAGAATACTAGCTGTTTCGCCCGTGCTTCGCTACGGCCTATAGCTTGGCGCCTTAGAAGCATGACCCTTCCCGCTAATAGTATTCTATGATTTCTCTTTCAAAAATCGAAAAAACGGCCCTAACTCGAAAACGGTTGGGTAGTTTTTTTTTGCAACCTATGTCCCAAATTAAGGTTTATAAGGCCACCTAAAACTTTCTCACTTTGAGTTGATATGTTGTCGCGACAAAATTGAAGATATCGGACCATGACCTGTATTCGGTCAAACGGCTGTATTCGGTCAAATATCGCATAATCGGCCGTAACTAAAAAACGGTTCGACATTTTTTAATTCTCATAATTTTTCTGGAGTTTCAGCCTATGGTTTCAAGGGGGGGGGGTCATTTTCATCAATTTTTTGATATCTCTTACCGTTTTGGCTAAACAAATAGTGATACATACATACATTTATCGTTACGTTAAGTTTTATTTTTATAGATAGTTTTCGTCCTTCTGCAAGTAATGATTACCAAACTTCTATAGTTTCAATATAAACTAATCAGTGTTCATGGCCTACTTATCTGGGAAAGTCTTTTAGAATTGTTGGATTTCGGAGTCTGATATTCCCACTAAATGTTTGACCTATATTCTCAGATTTGTATAAACTATCATCATGCTCTCACTCATCAGAACATTTAGAATGTTCGTTAATAAAAAAAATTATCTAGTCTTTTTAAGTTATTATAATATTTAAAGTATAAAAGGTCACCGGCGACCATCAAGTCACCACATTCATTATATTACGATTGATATATTCTAAATTCAGACTTCATAATTTTCGTGGCATATTATTCGTGAATTATCTGTGAATTTCTTGAAAAATGGATTGAAGAAAATCATTTCTTTGATTTCTGCGTATACCCACAGAAAGACATAGGAATTATCCAATTGAAAATGCATTTTTCATACTTGAAGTTGCTGCAGGTTTGTTGTAAAACATAATTTAGAAATACAATGTTTTACTAGTTGGCCAGAAGTGGGTGGTTAACTCACTCAGGCCATTTAATTTTTTTTTTTTTAAAAAAAAAGGAAAAAAATACAATTTTTGTTTTATGAATTGGGGCAGTGGATAGAAAATTTATAATTAACAAAAACATATTTTTTTTTGCAAAGAAATTGTAACCAAAGTTTTGATTTGAGTTGTTTGGCGCAGTCGATAAAAAAAAAAAAAATTGTTCTTGGATTTTCCGATAGAACAATATTTTCTTTCAGATATTTAAAAAATTATTCGTGCCTGTTCGAGTATCAGTTGATGCTTTTACATTTATTTTTAAGATAGAAAAATATTTATTTTTTGTTAAATTAATTTTTATTATTTATGCAATGTTTTCTTGTTATATTTTTATTATTTGTTTACGTAAATAAAACGTTATGGTAGTTCTAATCATTTTTGAATTTTTATAGTCAAATGCCATTTTTCAATTTTTATAGTCAAATGTCATTTTTCAATTTTCATAGTCAATTGTCATTTTTCAATTTTTATAGTCAAATGTCATTTTTCAATTTTCATAGTCAAATGTCATTTTTCTATTTTTCATAGTCAAATGTCATTTTTCAATTTTCATAGTCAATTTTCATTTTTTAATTTTTATTCTTCTTTAAATTCACCTTTTCCCAATTCTGTTTGGGGTCGGCGTTGTTTTCCTAAATTCTACCTTTTGTTCGGTGTTCGCTCATAGTATTTGAGTGTATCTTCTTCCCTGAAGTTATAGCACTAGAATCAACGAATTTCAATTTTGACATTTGCGGGTTTAATTGAATTTAAGTCTCTCTAACTTCATGCAAGATTTCAGAGTCTTAGCAGTTGAAACTAGATTTCGTGCATTTTCTTCCCTGAAGCGGAACCGTTTTGGAGCACTGGTAGTAAAAGAGTGAATATATTTATTTATCCATTTAATTGCATGTAAATATCTTCTTTCATGCAAGATTTCAGCGTCCTACCAGTTTAAACTAGTTTTTGAGCATCTCCTTCCCTAAAGCGGAACCGTTTTGGAGCACCGGTAGTGAAATAGTTCAAATATAAATTATTTCCTGCTAAATTGATTATAAATATCTAACTTTATGCAAGATTTCAGTGTTTTATCAGTTAAAACTAAATTAAAATACGTTGTATTGTCTTCCCTAAAGCGACACCGTTTTGGAGCAGTTAGAGTTAAAAAGTTCAAATTTGCGGATTTTTTCCTTTACTTGGATATCAATTGCTAACTTCATGCAAAATTTCAGCGCTCTAGGTATACGGGAAGCGCCTGAAACTTTTGATGATGAGTGAATCAATCAGTCAGTCAGTGAGTATCCAAAAGTGCAAACTTTGAAATTACCTATCTCCTGTCCGGGTTAGAATTAACTTTTGAAGTTTATCCTGTAGTATTGTACTATACTACGGAATGTATGTTCAAAATTTCAAAGATCTATCCCTTGTAGAACCGGATATCTGACGGTGTGAAAAACCTGGTGAATTGCTTCGTGTAAAGATACACTGGTGCTTTCTGGAACTTGGCCTGGCGCACTGCCGTGCGCTCAGATAGAATGAGAGTTGAGATATTGAGATAAATAACCAATATTGCTATTGGTAATGAGAATAGATGAGATCTGCGTGTTCCGGAAGTCCCCAGTGTATTGTCTAAAAGTTTCTTTCATTTCCACACCTCTCCGAAGAGCCCTGGTGAATACTGGTAATCGCGGTTGATTACCGGTAATCACACTATTACCGCAATTTACAGCAACAATATATATTATACTTGGATTTTTATAAAACATTTACGAAATGTTTTTTAATTGAGAATTAACCAAAGATGCCTACTGCCTGCTTGTCAATTTATCAATTGTGATTCTTTCCATTTTTATTTTCTTACATCTGAAGATCTTGTGTCAAAATAATTCGTCTTTTCTCCATTTGATTATTAAGTTGAATCATTTCTTTTCAGTACTACCATTCTAGCACTTTATTTCATTTAGAATTTATTTATACTATATGGGTTTATATATAAGATATTTATTATATTATTTATTTATATTGGGCGTTATGTTTTTTTTTCATTATTTTAGTTATTTTTTTTTCTTTTCTTTTTTTTCATTTTTTATTTGAAACGAAGTTTCATTTCGGGGTTTTGTACATATCAAGAGCTTGTTGCCTTAATTTAGTTTTGGGTGTATAATATTTAAAATGCAATATAGATATATTTTATTTAGTCCCCGTTTATTTTTCATAACCAAAAGATGAAAATGAAATTTTATTACTAAGTCTATGTAAATGTCTAGTCTGTGGTCACAAATATATACTAAGCAATAGTTGAATGCAATAGTCATATAGGTACATAATAGATAATTTGAATGACATTTTTGGAACTNGGTGTATAATATTTAAAATGCAATATAGATATATTTTATTTAGTCCCCGTTTATTTTTCATAACCAAAAGATGAAAATGAAATTTTATTACTAAGTCTATGTAAATGTCTAGTCTGTGGTCACAAAGATATACACTAAGCAATAGTTGAATGCAATAGTCATGTAGGTACATAATAGATAATTTGAATGACATTTTCGGAACTAAAGACACAATTTTTGTTTCAAGATACAATAAAATTTTAGTAAATAAAATATATAAATAAATGCTGACGTGTTTGTTAAATTGGGATACTATGTCAAGTAAAACCATAATGAAGGTTGAAAATTACTATATCTTCACTTTTGCTGATTTTATGATAAAAATAATATACCTGTATCAGCAGCATGCAACATCAAAGTCCTACACTCCAAACCTGAAAATCCCTATAAATTATCCCTTTATGAAACCTTGGAAATTAAAAAAGCTGTTGAAAGTGGTAAAGAAGTATTCAACAACCAACTTGAAGCCAATGAAAAATTTGAATTAATTAAATAATATGAATACCCGATAAACATAAACTTAATAATATAAANAGTCTAGGAATCTGGAAATATATATATATATAAAAAAGGGGGGAGAGGGGTAAGTTTTCTCTCTCTCTCACATACACATGCTCTCTACTCAAGGCACAGTCCAATACCTCATAAGATAATTTCTCTGACACTAGCTCCGATGATGTTCTCAGGAGAGGACTTTTTAACATCTTTATTATTTTTTAGTCAAGTGAAGATATAGTAATTTTCAACCTTCAGAATGCTGATTTCTTTGTGTTATTATGTCACAACTTTGGTGCTCACTGCAGCATTGTAGGATTTTCCCAATATCAATCATTATCCAATTCCGTTGAATTTTTCTATTTTACCGACAATGCTGGCACCGAATAGCTATGTGCAATTATCTCCATAGTTACTGAATGTCCTCACGAGGCTCAGTGGGCCCCGAAAACATCCAGACCACAGTGACAAATTTTTGCCCCCACCAGGATTTGAACCTGGTTCTTCTGAGTGCAATACTAGTGCAGTGACCACTGAGCCATGGGACCTGGCTACAATAACATTTTTAATTTGCTATTTATCGATACATTTCGCCTGTTATGGCATTATAGGGATCGAATCCTAGTGCTCTTCTGTTTATTTTTTCAATAAAATTATTATTCTCAATGGTTTGCATAGTTTAACATAATATGTGCAATCAATTCATCGATAAATAGCGAATTAAAAACTCTGCTAATGTGACACATGTGGGTTTATTATATTTTACTGGCTAAAAGAATCCCTCCCACCCAAAAAATAGACCCTAAATTTTGTCGTACATACCAAATTTCAAGTCTCTGGCTTTTACCATTCTCTTTTTAGACAGAATTAATGATAACCGCTAAAAAGTGGTAAAACCCGCCAGCGGTATATTTGATTGCACCCAAAAGTTTTGGAGCTTACTGAGACACCAAACATGAAATACATACCAAATTTATAATCTCTANATCAAGACTATATCGTCAGCAAACTTCAATCGATTTAAATATGTTCCGTTTATATGCCAGAATCAATATAAACAATTTGGGAGATGAAGTATCTCCTTGTTTTACTCCTCGTCGAATATTTATTTTGGCTGATTCTCCGTTTATCTCGATTATAGCCGAAGAGTTTTTATATAAATATATTTGAAGATAGTTATGTAGATATCTGGATGGATTTAAGTAAAATAAATGGATGATGATTTTAGGAAACCAAATCTTCAAGCATCCACACGACAGTGAAAATGTCAGTGACAGTGCTCTCACAGTGATTTTAATAACACGCGTCAGTGATGTTTCTCCGTGCTCAGCCATTAATTTTTTGTGTCAAATCAGTGTAATGATCATGGTACGACGTCAGAGAGCACTGTCACTGACGCGTTCACGGTGTAGTGTGAATGGTCCTTAAAAATAAAATTTGAGGTACTTTCTTCTCCTCCTTCAGTTGATAATATAATTATTTCAACATTTTTTCTTATTTAAAATTTACGAGTATGTTAATGGACGGTGTAGCCTTATTTTTGTTATTTTTTCGCACCAATTTATGAAATATATATAATGGACCTCTGTTTTTCACATTTTGTTTTGTTTTTCTCAAAATTTGTGTTTTTTTCTCATTTAAAATGTTAGCGCACACGTACAGATTATTCTTCTGCCGGTGAGCTTTTTGCCTTAACTGAATATCGATTTAAGTCCTCGATTCATTTGTAGCCAATATATGCCCGGTAAAAGTGACGTTCGATTTTTGCCGCGACAAATTTATACCGCCAAAGGGTATATTCGACACCCAAAAGTTTCGGGACACAATTATAACCCAGATGGAACCTATATAACAAATTTCAAATCAAATCGGTCAACACTATGTTGCAAAAGTGCCCATCACCGCGTACGGCGGACAATCGGATTTTTATTCGATTTTTGTATTTTACGTACTTTGAAACGTAAAATATCAAATATTGTGGGAAGGTATTTTTTTTCCTGATAATTCCAAAAATTCATTATTGAAAATAATAAACCAAAANAAATCGGTCAACACTATGTTGCAAAAGTGCCCATCACCTCGTACGGCGCGACGGACAATCGGATTTTTATTCCATTTTCGGATTCTACGTAGCTTGAAAAGTAAAATATCAAATATTGTGGGAAGATATTTTTTTCCTGATAATTCCAAAGATTCATTATTGAAAATAACACCAAAATGGATAAATTCGTCACTATGACTGCCCTTTCTATAAAACTTATGATCAAGATCTGTCTATGCTTATAAAACGCAAAGACCAGCTGTTATACTGACTCACTGATAAATAATCAACGTAGCTACACGATGGCTAAACCTAGAGACTTGAAATTCAGCACACAGATTCCTTTTAGTATGTAGGTGCGTAATGAGAAAGAATAAAATCGAAAGTTCAAGTGGAAGCAAGTTGCCGCCAAAAATGCCGCTTTTATGCTTTTTTTCTCAATTTTTTTGCTGGGCAAACGAAAGGAAATAACGAAAAATGACCGAGAACACCCCCCCCCCCCCAAAAAANGACCCCCCCCCAAAAAAAAATAGTATATAGGGACTCCATGAAAAATATGAAAATTGAAATTGTCCGATTTTTCCCCGTTTTAGGACCGATTTTCACCATTACATATAATTTAATTTTTCAGAATTATCTTGCATGCATTGCCAAAACTTCTCGTCCAGCAGGATTGAATTGTTAATGCATCATAGTAAAACATGTGTAGCTAAGCCTCGATCGAATCCATGGAGTCTGTCATTTGCGTGTGTTAGTTGCTACTATCAGTCAAACAAATCGAGTCATATGAAACGACACATGTTGAAGAAGCATTGTGGTCTGAAATATACCACAGCACGTGATAATTATAATTTGAAATTACATATGAGGAAGCATCAGGGAGAAGATGAACGAGCATTAGTGAAGATGAAAATTATTGAAGATGAAAATATTATTGAAGATGAAAACATTGAAGACATGCAAGGTATATATTTAGTTGTTGTTGTTTATTCTTTTGGTTTATTATTCTCAATAATGAACCTTTGGAATCGACACAAAAAAGGGTTCCATACTAAAATTTTACAGAGATGAAAAGTTTCAGCCCACAATTAGACCCCGAATGGGACCTGCATACCAAAATTTCATCACAAAAACGGACAACCCTAAGTAAGTGGGGATAATTTTTAGCAAGTAAAATAACAAACATATGTGTCACATTATATTTGTTTTCCCTTTTCCAGAAATATCCTGCATTTATTGTAAGTCCTTCTCCTCGGCCAGAATATCAATATTGATGCGACATAGTAAAACTTGTGTTGCTATGCCTCGAGCGAATGCCTTTTGCTCACAATATGTTTGTGTTGGATGTGACTATGAGACAAATAAATCTGATCATATGAAAAGACATATGACAAGACAACATGTTGCTGTTAAACCATATGTTTGTGGTAAATGTGATTATGAAACACGTGACAAGTGGGACGTCGATAATCATATGAACAAAGACCACGTGGGAGATGATCAAGACACACTTCCTATTAAAGATGTCAAAGAAAAAGGTATTGAAATCATGCATTAAATATTATGGTTTATTATTTTCGTCTTTGGAATCGTCACGAGAAGAAAAAAAAAAATCACTCCTCCTCAAATTTGATATTTCACGTTTCAAGGTAGGTACGTAGAATCCAAAAATCGAATAAAAAAAAATCTTGTTTTGTCCGCCATACGCTGAGATGGGTACTTTTTCCACTTAGCGTTGGCCGATTTGGGTGCAATCGGACATGCCGTTGGCGGTTTTCACTTATCCACTCTAAAAAGAGAATAGTTAAGAGCTAAATATTTGAAATTTGGTATGTATTTCATATNGAACATACCGTTGGCGGTTTTGGCCGCTTTTTATCGGTTTTCACTTATCCGCTCTAAGAAGAGAATAGTATGAGCTAGATATTTGAAATTTCTTTTGTATGTCATATTTGGGGTCTCAGTGAGCTTAGAAACTTTTGGCTGTAATCATTACCGCTGGCGGTTTTTACCACTTTTTAGCGTTTTTCACTAATTCTGTATAAAAAGATAATGGTAAGATTTTTTTTTGCGGGGGGGGGGGGGGGNTTTTTTTGGGGGGGGGGGTATTTTTTAGCCAGTAAAATAATAAACCCATGTGTCATATTGGCAGAGTTTTATCTCCTTAAGCTCTTATTATGTTTTCAGTATTTCATGTATTTTACTTCTTATTGACGACTTTATAATCTTTGCTCAATTGTCCTCAAGAGACTGAGTGTAGTCCTCAACTGAGTGCTAAAGGGCTAATGTCAGCTGTCAAATGGCTGACAGCTGACATTAGCCCTTTAGCATATGCTACAGCCAAATACTTATCCTGTAATTCTCAGATACAGGGTGTCCGGCTATAAATGGGACCCCTGAATATGGTGGGTAGCTGAGATCAAATGCAACATTTTTTACGAAATTCGTTAGTGAGCCAGACGAAGCATAGCCGAGTTACAGGGTGGAGAAGGTCATTTTTGGACAACTTTCAACGTCGCTTGGTGGGTTCTGTGTGACCAAACAAAAAGAAGATGGGCCCTAAATCTAGTTTTTGATGGCGGTGACTTGAAATATGCCATCGGGGGAAAACCTGAAAAGTGATCAAATTGTTTTGTCTGTTCTCAAATGTGATTCAACTTATGAAAAGAGAGCGTCTCCTTCTAAGACATTTTGTGTAAAAAAAAAAATTGAAAAATCGAACAAAAAATTCAATTCCTTTGTTAAGAGAGAACCACGATAATGGTCTGATTACGATAAAATTTTAGAAATAAGCTCCAACTAATGTCCTGGGCACAACTATCATATTAGAATTTCGAAAAAAGAGCTTGAACCAAAATGGCAGCCTTCCAAAGCCCAAAAAATGTTCGATTCAATACTGTTTACGCCACTGCGCTAAACATGTAGTGTTCCGTATTTTTCGGTAAGAGTTTTATCTCCTTAAGCTCTTATTATATTTTCAAGATTTTCAAGACTCTTACAGTCAGAGGCTTGAAAATTGGCATCCATGACAAATTTAGGGTCTTAGTATGCTCCAAAAATTTTGGGGGTGGGGGGTATTTTTTAGCCAGTAAAATAATAGACCGATGTTTCATATTGGCAGAGTTTTATCTCCTTAAGCTCTTATTATATTTTCAAGACTCTTACAGTCAGAGACTTGAAAATTGGCATCCATGACAAATTTAGGGTCTTTATGCTCCAAATTTTTTTTTTGGGGGGGGGTATTTTTTAGCCAGTAAAATAATGGTAAGAGTCAGAGACTTGAAAATTGGCATTCATGACAAATTTAGGGTCTTAGTATGCTCCAAAAATTTTGGGGGGGGGGTATTTTTTTAGCCAGTAAAATAATAAACCCATGTTTCATATTGGCAGAGTTTTATCTCCTTAAGCTCTTATTATATTTTCAAGATTTTCAAGACTCTTACAGTCAGAGGCTTGAAAATTGGCATCCATGACAAATTTAGGGTCTTAGTATGCTCCAAAAATTTTGGGGGTGGGGGGTATTTTTTAGCCAGTAAAATAATAAACCCATGTGTCATATTGGCAGAGTTTTATCTCCTTACGCTCTTATTATATTTTCAATATTTCATGTATTTTACTACTTATTGACGACTTTATAATTTTTGCTCACCATAGAATTCAAATGGCTGACAGCTGACATTAGCCCTTTAGCCTATGCTACAGCCAAATACTTATCCCGTATTTCTCATATATAATGGACACCTAAAGAAACATAACACTTTTAGAGGGCACTCTGGAAAGTATCCCTGAAAATATTTACAAATAGAAATTATGTCAAATTTTTACATTCCTTGGTAGATAAGTCTAGTCCAGGAATCTGGAAATTAACCTTCTTATCAAGTGAGGTATCTGCACTCCGATGAAATTTTCTCATGTAAAACCTTGAAAATTCTAACTTGCATGCTCAGATTTTTTTTTATTTTTTTTTATTTGGCTTAACGCCTCTTTAACATCTATTGATCATTCAAGACGGGGGTTTCACCCTCCATTCGCTGGAAACTTGCAAACCAGCTACCCACATTGACCTCACCCAGCCTGGGTTGGGCCGGGAAAAAGAGCCAGCATTACGAGGGCGCAAACCCACGTGGACACCCAAATGGCACAACCTCGCTGGTTAACTTCAGTGATCTATCGGGAATTGGTTTGCATCAACTCACCATGAGTTCTTGATAGCTCTTTGGATTAATTTAAGGGCGGCTTTATGATTGTCATTTCGAAGCTCCATTTCAGCCCACTCACACCAAACAGTTGATAAATCATCCACTATGAAATGGAAAAAAAAAAAAAAAAATAGATTAGTCATCATGGATTATAACAGCCGTGGGGCTGGTTTGCAACAAATCGTCATGAGGTGTTGATACTTGAGAATCCTTACGGATAATGCAGTAGCTTCTCCATGCTTTCTGCATGGGTAATAAAAAAGGTATCGTTTCCGACCCTTCCTTTTGTCGCCTTTTACGACCGGCATGGACTTGAGTGTTTTGAAGGTATTCTTTTTAAGTCCCCCTATCCACTGGGGACCAATACACCACGCCGTATTTATTTTTAACCAAAAGCCTTCTGTGATTGATTGTCCGAACGTTCCATCAATCCCATCTAATTTCTTATTTGTTTCATTTTTTTTTTTTTTTTTCAGAAGTAGCCTGCATTCATTGTAAACAGTTCTCTTCAGCCAATGTGAAAATGTTAATGGAACATACTAAGACGTGTACTGCTATAGTTCAAGTAAACTACATTCGATCTAGATTTGTTTGCGTCAAATGCTCCTATCATACATTTAAATTAATGAATATGAAACGACATATGTTCAAACATATTGGTGTCAAGCAATACCTTCCTGATGCCAAATGTAATAATGAAAAAAGTGATACGAAAGCACACGTGGAAAGTGACGGAGAAAATAAATGTACTACTAGTTTACACGAGGAGAAGAAACACGTGAAAGGTGATCAAGAACAGAAGTACACAATTGATTCACACGTGGAAGATGATGAAACACAGAAGTATAATATTAATTTACACGTAGAAGTTGGCGAGGAACAAAAGTCACATGTGGATAAACGCGTGGAAGGTGATCAAGAACATAATTTACAAGTAGAGAAATACGTAAAAGATGATCAAGAACCTATGTATAATATTAGTTTACAGTGTTTACACGTGGAAGGTGATCAAGAACATAATTCAAACGTAGAGAAATACGTAGAAGATGATCAAGAACTTATGTATAATATTAGTTCACACGTGGAGAAACACGTCGAAGGTGATCAAGAACATAATTCACACGTAGAGAAACACGTGGAAGGTGATCAAGAACATAATTCACACGTAGAGAAACACGTGGAAGGTGATCAAGAACATAATTACGCAATTAATTCTCATGTGAAAATTGAACAGGAATATAATTATGATTTTCATATTTTGGGTATAAAAGAAGAACTCAACTCACCTTAAAATAACTTCTGACCGAGAGAGTAGCAATATTAGAATATAGAACTTCCATCCTTAGACTCGACTAGACTGATGATGAATCGAATGATTCAAGATTAGTGTTTCTTCATAAATTAAAATAAATAGTATTTTTGATAAGTGTTTTGTTTTAACTTAATTTATTTAAATGTTGATATTTTTTAACACTTATAATTAACATGTTATTCAAAGATTTAAACAAAGGATATGGCAATCTTAGTGGGAATAGTTGGACATTTTATGCATTTCATCTAATTCATATTTATTTCTGATTATTTTTTTCCAGAAGTAGCTTGCATTCATTGCAATAATTTTTCTTCAAACGGGATGGAAGCGTTGATGCAACATAGTAAATCTTGTATTGCTATGCCTCGAGTTGATCCATTCCGATCCAAATTTGTTTGCGTTGGATGTGACTATCATACATACAATTCCAGTCATATGAAACGACACATGACCAAACATATTGGTATCAAACCATATGTCTGTTTACGATGTAATTATGAAGCACGTGATAAGTATGATATAAATACACACGTGAAGAAACACGTGGAAGATGATAAAGAACATATGTAATATTCTTATATTTTAAGTGTATGGAAGAAACTTACTTTTAGTTTTTTTTTAGCTTAACTTTTATTTAACAAGGAGGTATTAACCTCCATTCGCTGGAAACTTACAAACCAAACCCACATTGACCTCACACAGTCTGGGTTGGGCCGGAAAAATAGCCAGCATTACTAGGGCGTGAACTACCTAGAACACCCACTTAGTAAAACCTCGCAGGACGTTGCTTAACTGCAGTGATCTAACGGAAACTGTTGATATTCAACGTGCCATAGACGTTGACAAAATACAACTTCAAAAACGCTTAGATTGAAAGGACACTAGACTACACTCAGAAACGTATAATACTTTTACACGCAATACGCAAGTTGAAAAATGTTCATTTTAGAATTCAAAAGCGGATAAGTCGACAACAGGTACCGTAGCCTAGAAAAAGGGCAAGTCAAAACTAACCAGTCCAAAACACATTGGAAAATTTCAGAAAACCATTAAGGATCAGGTTTATACTAATGTATTAAGACATTAAATTTGTTGGAATGACTCTTTCAAAAGATATTAAAGCAAAAATACATTGCTGCCCCAATAGATGTTATTATTCTTCTTCAAGATTAAGATATTTTAGATGTTATTACCCTTCAAGATTTAGATATTTTAGGTGGGACTGAAGACATCTTTTTCTTATAATAGTTTTAGATGTTATTTAATGAAGTGCTTTCAATAATGAAATATTGTTAGTTATACATGACATGCGCACTAAAAATAGAGGGGTTATAAAATCGGGGTGGACCATTTTGAGGAAAAATTAATCTTGACATTTCCCCGCCACAATCAGGAGAGCAGGTCACATTCGAGATTGCGTTTTTCCTAATATCTTTAGGAAAAACGCGAAACTAGGGCATTCGTTGAACATATGTTTTGCGGACAAAAATGTCATTCCCTCTTCATCTAATAACTATTCGTCACCTGTGAATGCCCAGTGGAAAATTGGGGCGGGCAATGGAAAATTGGTTTCTCTTGGAAATATCCGAGAGGATGGGCCAATATTTGACATTCAGCTTTAGCTAAAGTATCCTTTTTTACTGAGACAAATATTTTGCGAGGATGAGACAAATATTTTGCGAGGATAAGATTATTTTCTTCTTTGGAAGAGGCTTAAAATTTAGTGGATTTAGACTCGAAGTTTTAAAATATAATAACTATTTATAATATTTGATCAAGGTACTCGAAGAGTACGTTATGAAGGTATTATTTATTTTTTCTGTATTCTGACGATTATTACTTTTCATAACTTTTATTTTATCAAATTTTAATCAATCAACACGTCAAAATGAAGATAAAATATTTGAGTTGATTAAATTCGGATGCTATGTCAAGGATATGTAAAACCATAATGAAGGTTAAAAATTACTGTACCTTCACTTGATTAAAAAATATTAAGATGTTAAAGAGCTTTCTCTAATGATGTTCTGCTTGTTCCAATGTTCTCGAGAGGACGAAACTAGTTCTTTAACATTTTTTTAATGAAGTGAAGATATAGTAATTTTCAACCTTCATTATGATAAAATAATTGTTTGAATATCTGGACCCGATTTCGGGTGAGGACCCGATTGATACATAGTAGATATAAATAAATAAAATAATTAGATTTAGTATTTTTATTCATTTATAGAATTAGGGATTTTTTTACTTCTTCGCATTAATTTTATTCTATTTTTAGATCAGTAAAGACATAAAATTAATATTCTTAATACTCAATAAAGTTAATACTCATTCTTGAAATTAATTGATTACTTTGATTTTAAAAAATAATCGTTTTGGTTTATTTTTTTTTTTTAATATGATTTTTGGAATTGGTGACAAAAAACGAATCTGTGTTATGAATTGATCAAAGCTTGTATAATCCCGAAAATTTGGATCTAGAAGGTAAAAAAAAATTGTTTGACGAAAAGTCAATTCCGAATAGACGAAAAAAGATGGTAAAATTTGAAATATTGAAGATCTAAAATCAATAAATGTTAGAATATAAGGCTGCAATTTTTTTGTGTTAAACTGGACTTGTAATGAATCATGGAGTTTTCCTCGAAGAGTCCATGCTCATTTTTTCCCACGGCTTGCCTCTTAGGCAAATGTTTTAAATATAAAAGATTTCAGTTAGTTTTGTCAAATATCTCTGCATTTTCGACATTTTCTAAAAATCCGTACTAGGGCTAAAAAAAATGAAAAAAAAAATCCCTACATGTAAGGATATATGATAACTTTTAAATAAATCAAAACAAAACACTTACCAAAAACACTATTTATAATTATTTATAAAGAATCTAGTTTCGAATCATTCGATTCATCACCAGTCTAGTCGATTCTAAAGATGGAAGTTGACAGAGGATTGTTCATCGCGTGCTGTGTAGTGACGTGATGTAGCATCAAAATATTTACTGCCTATGTCTAACACTTTTTTAAATTGAATATTGTCACTGGTCAGTGAACTTCTATCTTTAGACTCGACTAGACTGATGATTAATCGAATGATTCGAAACTATTTTCTTTATAAATAATTATAAATAGTGTTTTTGGTGTTTTGTTTCAATTTATTTAAAGGTTATTATTTTTAACACTTATAATTAACATGTTATTCGTAGGGATATATCCCTACAGTTGGTACAGTTGGCAACACTGGACTAATGTAAGACTGCTCTTCATGATTGAAATATTTTGATGTTTAACTGTTTCAAACTTCTCAACAGGTACCTGTTTGCATTGTCATACATTTTTCTCTCTCGACTTGAATTTACTTCTGGAACATTGCAAGACTTGTCGTTATATGCAACGACCTGATCCATATAAATTTAAATTTGTATGCTATGCTTGCGATTATCATAGTTTCTTATCAGGACATTTACGTCGCCATATAATGATGCATTTAGGACAAAAACCAATTAAATGTCCTTACTGTGAACATTCTGTAAGACAAAAATGGGAGTTACGTTCACATATTCAAAGAATTCATAGATAAATTCGAAAATGGGGATTACTTTTAGTGTCTGTAATTTATAACAAACTTTCAAGAGTTTCAATGAAAACAGTCAATTAAATGACCTTGATATGCATATTCCGTACGACAAATATGGACAGTGGACACTCGCATAATCAAAAAATTCATAGATAAAAGCAAATGGCTTTGAGTTTTCTGTTAATATCAAAAACAAGATATGACATGGAATCTCTTTAGAACTGTGATAATTCTGATAATGAATTCTGACAAAGATTTCCCACTTTTATATGTTACATTTTCACTATGATCTTTATAGATTTCCCACTTTTATATACGATACATTTTTACTATGATCTACTTTTATAGATTTCCCACTTTTATACGGTACATTT
Organism: Pachypsylla venusta; assembly: GCA_012654025.1. Classification (NCBI taxonomy): domain Eukaryota; kingdom Metazoa; phylum Arthropoda; class Insecta; order Hemiptera; family Aphalaridae; genus Pachypsylla; species Pachypsylla venusta. Next base: position 4,339,903 of record CM022877.1, read on the forward strand.
TTACTATGATCTACTTTTATAGATTTCCCAATTTTATACGTTACATTTTCACTATGTTCTACTTTTATAGATTTCCCAATTTTATACGTTGCATTTTCACTATGATCTACTTTTATAGATTTCCCAATTTTATACGTTACATTTTCACTATGTCCTACTTTTATAGATTTCCCACTTTTTTGCGGTACATTTTCACTATGTTCTACTTTTATAGATTCCCCACTTTTTTGCGGTACATTTTCTCACTATGATCCACTTTTATAGATTTCCCAATTTTATACGTTACATTTTCACTATGTTCTACTTTTATACATTTCCCACTTTCTTACGGTACATCTTCTCACTATGGTCTACCTTTATAGATTTCCCAATTTTATACGTTACATTTTCACCATGTTCTACTTTTATAGATTTCCCACTTTTTTACTTTACATTTTCTCACTATGGTTTACTTTCCTACTTTTTTACGGTACGTATTCACTATGATCTACTTTTATAGATTTTCCACTTTTTTACGGTACAATTTCACTATGATCTACTTTTATAGATTTCCCACTTTTATACGTTACATTTTCACTATGAGCTACTTCTATAGATTTCCCACTTTTATACGGTACATTTTCACTATGATCTACTTTTATAGATTTCCCACTTTTATACGGTACATTTTCACTATGATCTACTTTTATAGATTTCCCACTTTTATACGGTACATTTTCACTATGATCTACTTTTAAAGATTTTCCAATTTTATACGGTACATTTTCACTATGATTTACTTTTATATGGTTAGTTTTTACTCATCACAGAAAATAATACAACAAACCTTAACCTTTAAGGTTTGTTGTATTATTTTCAATGAGTACCAAAAAATTATTTTTTAAAAAAAATTTTAATATCATAATGCCAAAAATTTATTGTTTATTTATGGATTATATATCTTTACCCCTTTTTGTTTTGGTTAAAATTGTTTGTACAAAAATAAATTATTGGAAATTGTTGTTTTTTTGTTTCATTTTTAGTTTCACTTATTTCAATGGTACTAAATAATAATTGTTGAAGGCAATTATTTTTAAAAATATTATTGATTATTTGTCGCCGTTTCTTCCTGGCTATACGTATATATGTTCCGTGTAAAATGAGTATTGGAAAGAGGCTGAATAAAACATTTTTTATTTCTTTTTTTTCTAATAAAAATTATTCTTTGTTTCAGATTGTATTTATTGTCACAAAAATGTTTCAAATAATATTGATGAAGTAATGAAACATTGTAAAACTTGTGCTTCAATGTTCCGACCGGATCCATTCCGTTATAAATTTGTTTGTTTTAAATGTGAATACCATACTTACACTATTGCCAGAATGAAAACTCATGTCAGCATTCACTTAGGACAAAAACCATTTTCATGTTCTATATGTGAATTCAGTGCAAGGGAACAAAGTGTTCTTAATAGTCATTTAAAGAAATATCACACAACTTAAATTGTTTTCATACATCAAGTTCTGGACTTTCACATTCATACTTCATGCATTGATAACAATAGGAAATAAAACAAAAATCTGTTCCTAAAAAAACTGAAGTAATTTGTTTTTTATGATATTTTCAATTTAAAAACAGAAAAGAAAAAATTGGCGCAGTCAAAATTTTAAAAAAATTAATAATAAATTGTGATCGATCTCTAATTTTGATAATTGAAAGTTACTTGATTTAAAAATAATTTAATTTAGTGAATTTTATTAACGAGATTGTTTTTTTTTCCAAATACAATTTTGTTAACTTTAATTAGGTGTAATAATAAAAATAATTTATTATAATTATATATAGGTACAATATTTTAATAATGATTCCACGATTAAAATTTTTGGTAATTTCTTTGGTTTACAGATATTAAATACTCCATTGGAATCGATGTATAATTTTTTTTTTTTATATATATATATAAGAAAATGCATTCCATTTATTCCCATGGTTTTATCAAAATTGAGAATCCAATTCATTCTCGAAAATTCAAAATATTGATTTTTCCTTTTTTTTTTTATTATTTTGCATTTTTCTAATTTAATTGATCATAGTCACGAATCTACAATCCAACACTCAAGTTCTTAGGATTGAAAGATAATTTTTATTTACTTCTTATATTAGTAAAGAAAATAGGTTCCTATATTTTTAGGAATGTTTGCCATTAAAATACAATTTCAGATGTTTTGTTAGTTTAGAATTATTTAGCTTTCTATTTGATTTATTTTTTAATATTATTATTTTGTATGAAAATCTTTCTTATATTTGTATTATTTAGATTTCAAGCACAATTATTTATGATTTTGCATTTTTTTTTTATAAAAATAAGAAAATACTTCCGTTATTTATTTGATTATGTAGCATGATTCCAAATTTGTGGTATAAAATTGATAATTCATTGATATAAAATTGTTCTAGTCAGAATTAAAAACGGAAATTTTGTATTAATATGAATATCATTGAAGACTTTATATTTTGTTTTTTGAGGGAAAGTTTTTTTTTCATTTCGAATCTAAAATGAAAAAGTCGAACGAAGAAAATTTAAATAATATGAAAAAATATTCTTAAAAAATTTCGTTTAACATGGATCAATGAATTTTCCCCGAAAATCAACCAAAAATAGTTCGTTTGTTTATTTGTTTGTTATTATTTATTTGTTGATTGTCATCCAATATTATTATCATTAAAGAAAATCATCACAGATTTTGTAATCAACCCCAATTTTCAATGCTTATTTTTCCAAAATTTCGCTAAAAATTGTCAAATTCGAATGCCCGTAATTGGAATCTTTTTCAATCCCTCCCAACCATCCATCACCCCAAATTTAGAATCTGTTTGTATTATTACTTCCTGTGTTATGCATGTCTTCGTAGATAATTTTCTATTTATTTCTAGTTTGTCATTGCAAGTGTTTCTTGATTTGAGTAAGTATTTTTTCTAAATTTCTTTAGTCATGTAGTAATAGAATTCGTCAAGATTTTATTAGACATTGATGATAGCTTTTAGATATTTGTCAAAAATTCAGATATATAAATATATTGCATTTGTTCAGGAACGAATAAAGCTGAGGGAAACACAATAAAAACTAATTTTGAGTTTGTTCCGTTTGGGGTTTTTGGACTAAGGGTGCACAAATATTCAAAACTACTATTGAATATTTGTGCCCCCCCTCCCCTGCTTCTAAAATAGAGCGGAAGTTAGAACTGTTAGAAGTCAATAGCCATAGGGGGACATTATCCCGACCATGTTGATCACATTGGAAAGGGATCATCAAATGAGTAAATTGATTTACCCTCCTGTTTTGAAAAATTTACGGCTCCTAAACTCGGAAATTGGCCAGCGCGTATGGCCCGTTGTATAGACCAGTTCCCTTTAGACCACTGAAGTTAAGCCACCTCCAGCAAGGTTGTACCATGTGGCTGTTCACGTGGGTTCGCGCCCTCGTGGTCCTGGCTATTTTTCCGGTCAACCCAGACTGGGTGTAGGGCAATGTGGGTATCTGGTTTTCAAGTTTCAGTGAATGAAGGGTAAAACCCCCGTCTCGAATTACCAATAGATGTTAAATCGACATTTAGCCCCCCCCCCAAAAAAAAAACTCGGAAACTGATTTTATAAAGATATTAAGCAATACAAAACAATATGAAGCTCTGATGATGATGAGTTCAGAAGAGTACGGGGCTGATGGTTAGCTCAATTTGGAGAATCTATTTAATTTTTAGTCAAGAGAAGATATACTACTTTTAACCTTCGATATTACTTGTATTTAAAACAATAAGAATAAGCTTTGAAATCGTTAATTTTTTGTGGGTCAAAATTCAATTAAAATAATATTGTGATTGATGAAAAAAAAAAAAAAAAAANAAAAAAAAAAAAAAAAAAAAAAAAAAAAAAAAAAACAATTTTTGTTCTTGATTATTTTTCAGCTAAAATTACGTTAGTGCCAATCAAGGCTTTGACAAACTGTTCAAACATATCCATTGTGTCACCTCAGTCCCGCCGCAGTGTGTCTGATTTTGAGAAAGAAGAAATGATGAACGATGCTTACAACAAAGCAATGAAGAAAAATTTAAACGACACAGGTGTATTCCAGTGTCCGGAGCCCAATTGTAATCGAATTTATTCTCGACGTCGTAGTTTAAATAGACATCGACAAGAATGTGGTCAGTTGCCGAAATTTCATTGCAGCATGTGTCCTTATAAAAGTAAGCGAAGAGATTTGTTAAAAAGTCACATGAAACATGGCCATAAGTTAGAAAACATTACCGAGGAACATATTATAATTAAGAATTGATCAAATCATTAGAAACATAGACTTAGACATTAGAGATGTGAGTTATGAATCTTTTGACTGATTAGATATCTCTAATAAATCACTCAGTAAAATGATCCAATCATTTTTATGGCTCACTCAATGACTCATAATCAAATGGATCTAGATCTAGCTGATACGATCACACTCAATTGAATGACTTATTAAAACAACAAATAAGGAATAACCTTAATTGATGTAGCCAATAGGTTCATTCCATAATCAACACACGAAGATACCTGTCTCTTTCTATTTCACTTCATCCAGATTGTGATTCATGAGTCAATGACTCGGCAAAGTTATTAGACTCATTTAAGTTAATCAATCACTCATGATACATCTCTATTAGTGTTTAGAAGGAATAAAATCAGTGTGAAAATGTATATTCTGGTAAATTTAAACGAATCTCTTCATGGTTGATTAAAAAAAATCTGTGAAAAAAAAAAAAAAAAAAAGATGAACTATTGATGTTGATGACATTAGAAAAACAAAATTGATTTCTTTAAAATCATATCTCTGTAAATATAAACACTGCGTGCTTAGGTTGACGCGCTGCCGTGTGCCTATAGATATTATTTAGAATATGCAGCAGTAGTTTTTGCTATTTAATGAGACGAACTGAAACGATTCTAACTTTCACAAAGGGTATATTTATATCCTGCCAGGAGATTCTGGTTACGCATTTGTTTACATGATGATCTACCAAATGCCTTGGTTTGCTAATTAAGATTTCATTGCATAGCCTTGCAGTTAAATTGCTGTAAATGACTGTATTTTTTAAAAAAAATATTTAACGCTTTAACTGTGATAGCTCATAATGTCATTCGCGCTGATCGCTAAAAAAGAGAACATTTTTTTTTTTTTAATTTTGAAAAAAAATGTTCGGGACTCTTCATCTTCATGTTATATTATTGACACTTAAGGATTTCATATACTTTCAGAAAGTACACAGTGATTGATAATCAAGGGGATTTTATAATGAAGTATTTCTTGATTGATTGAAATGAAGTTTTTCTTGATACTTCATTTGAATGAAATGAAGTATCAAGAAATACTTCATTTGAATGAAATGAAGTATCAAGAAATACTTCATTTGATTGAACAATATTCTAAAGGATTTTTTTGTAGAACTTTGAAATCCCTGTTTACCATACATATCAGTAGTAATTTGGAAATTGGCGATTTTCCACTAAAAAAGGTGAAAAATCGCGCTAAGGGTAATAATTTCTTTTTTTTTTTTTTTTTTAAAAAAAAAAAAAAACATTCAGATTTTAGATGTCTATTTTTATTACGATTGTGGTCACTAAAAAAATGATAATTGTACTTAAAATATCTATTTTTATTACGATTTTGGTCAATAAAAAAATGATAATTGTACTTAAAATATCTATTTTTATTACGATTGTGGTCAATAAAAAAATGATAATTGTACTTAAAATATCTATTTTTAATATTACGATTGTGGTCACTAAAAAAAATGATAATTGTACTTAAAATATCTATTTTTATTACGATTGTGGTCAATAAAAAAAAAGATAATTGTACTTAAAATATCTATTTTTAATATTACGATTGTGGTCAATAAAAAAAAAAAAAAAGATAATTGTACTTAAAATATCTATTTTTAATATTACGATTGTGGTCACTAAAAAAATGATGATTGTACTTAAAATATCTATTTTTATTACGATTGCGGTCAATAAAAAAAAAAAGATAATTGTACTTAAAATAAATTTAATTAGATTTATATTTTAGAATTAAGATATCATACGATCATTCCATAGTTTTTGTTTTCGTTTTAGGGTGGCTGCACACGATTTGGTATACATACTTAACATAATGGTGTGACTATTTAATCTAATTTCTTTTCATTTTTAGTCACAAGAATATGTTACGCGATATGTGCTATTAGTTGGACTCACTTTTTCTTGAAATTTTATTTTTCTCTCTTCATTTTCTTGTACTTTCTTTACATCTCCGTTGTACAGTTATTATCTTGTGTATATTTTGCTTTAGTTATTTTATCTCCATAGCTATATTATGTATCCAGTTCTGCATCTCCTATACATATCCTAGAATGTCTTGTGCCATTTTCATTCTCAATCATTTCTTCTTCATTTTTTTTTTTGTGCCATTTTTTTTTTTCAATCTTTTTATGTAGGTCCTTCTTTTGATTATTGCTTTTTCATTGTACATCCTTTTTCCAGAGTAACACCATCTATTCGACATGTTCTTTTTTGTGTATTCATTTTTGCTTTTGATTTTCCGATTTATTCCTCACCACCGTTTGTTGTGTATGATCGTATGTGGCCTTCGTGCGTATACTATTATTTTTAAAATAAGAAAAACTATCATTCCATTTTATTTTTGTTTCAATTCACTTTTTGTAATTATCATTCAATTGAATGATGAAGTGAATGATTCTGTTATTATATTTGAAAAGANAAAAAAAAAAAAAAAAAAAAAGATATTTCAATTTTTTTTTTGAAATGCGGAATTTCAATTTTTAGATTGAGTTCCTGTAATCCATGTAGATAAGTGAATGGGGTCCCCCCAAGTCTATGTCAGTCGTAAAAGGTGACTATAAGGGCAGGGTCGGAAACCATATGCATTATCCGTAAAGATTCTCAAGTATATCAACAAACCAGCCCCATGGCTGGCTTGTAAATAATTTAGAACGCCTGTATTTTTTTTTTATATAAATTAGAATACCTGTGAATCCATGTGTAATTTACTTACTTTAAGGGTAATATTTATTATATGTTCATTCAAGATTAAATAGTTTTCTGAGGTGTTTATCGGCAAATAATATAACCCTCAATAAATGAGAGAAGAGAAAAAAATCGGTCAGTACTTTGGGACGCCTTGTATGAATTATTAAGGCGCATCCATACTACACAGTGACAGTGCTCTCCGACGCCGTACGCCGATCTTCTTAGTAAAAATATCTCCATTATTTGAGCACGGAGAAAACAGTGACGGGTGTTATTGAAATCACTGTGAGATCACGGTCACTGTCCCTGTGTGGATGCTCCTTTAGCATCTTGACAAGATTAGATGCGTAAGGAGACTGTAGAAAAAATTCATTGCCCCCTAATGATGATAAATAATGCGTATATATCCTATTTTAAGTTGGAAATAAAATCTCAGTATATATTGATCTCATTCATTTATTTTAACCCACAATTTCTCTCTCAAATAGTAAGTGAATTGTTATTATTATTTATTTTTTCACGAGAAGATGTCCAGGCGAGAAGTTTCAATAAAGAGAATCATTCATGTTTTACATTGATTTCTGCATTTTTTGTTTTACTTTCTTTTTTTTTGGGGGGGGGGGGGGAAACTNACTTTTTTTTTTGAGAAGGAAAAATTTGACTTACTTCAAACAGAGGTGTTGATTGGTTGCGAACCTCTGAAGGGGTTTTATACCCTCTAAAAAACCTCCCCTATACGGTTATACGATATTACCCCGGAACCGCGCATGCACTACATCAGGGCCATTTTTTTTATAATAATATATAGTCTTTTTAAAATACGAAACATTTAAATTTCGTGGGTGGGCTCTCTTTAAATAAAAAATATAGGNCTTTTTTTTTAATATATATTATTTTTTTTGTATTTTTTTTTTTTACTTCCTTTTGTAAGAGTGGAAAATGTTTGTTCATGTATTTGTAATGCTGTGATTTTCACTAAGAGATATTTACTTTCACACAAGTACAGGTCATATATTGGGCGTATTTGGGATTTGTTTAGAATTTTATTTTATATATCCCTGGAATTATTAAAAAAATTAAAACTCTCTTGGGACACTTTAAAATGAAATTGTCATTCCCATAAACCTTCAATTATTATCTGTTTATTGTGTTCAACAACCGTTGTGGTTGTTGACACATTACAATTATACCTGAAAAAATAATAAATAAATTAGAATACTTGATAAATAATAATTAAATCTGCAAAAAATAGTGTATAAATGAGAGTACCTGAAAAAAATAGTAAATAATTTAGAACGCCTGTAAAAAAAAATATAAATTAGAATACCTGTAAAAAAAATACGTATAGTTAAAATTTATAAAAGTAATAGGTAAATAGATATATCTCGCAGTAAACTTGTAGAATCAGTAATTTTATAAAATTCCTAGGGATTTAGTGAAATCACTGAAAATAGACAAACGCGAGGATTTTCGACAAGTTTACTGAAATGCTTTAGGGATTTTATAACCCAAGCTAACCTACTATCCGGGTTTTTATAAAATCCCTAAAGCATTTCAGTAAACTTGTCGAAAATCCTCGCGTTCGTATATTTTCCGTGATTTTACTAAATCCCTAGGAATTTTATAAAATTACTGATTCTACAAGTTTACTGCGACATATATATACGTATAAAAAGACTGGAAAATAAATCATAGAACGTCTTCTATGCAGTAAGGGACTGATTCTAAAAGATCATTTTTTAACCGAATTTTAAATTCCCTCAAATTTCTCACGGACGCGTTGATATTTTTTTAACCCCGAATATTCCCGTCCGAAAAGGATTGCCCAAACAATGTTTTGTTTTATCTCTCTTAAAATTGTTACATTTTTCTTTTTCATTCTAGATAATTTGACTTGTTTATTTTGTGGTAACACATTAGAAAGCAATGTTAAAAGTTTAATGCGTCATATTTGTTCGGAAAAGTTCAGCCAATCTGATGATAATTCAAATTCTCGATATGTTTGTTGTATATGTGGCAATACAGAAACATGTGTGTGGCGATATCGAAGACATTTCTTGAAACATACGGACAAAAATTATCATTGTCAATATTGTGAATACAGATCGTCGTATCAAGATGATTTAAAGAAACACATGCGAAAACATACGGGAGAGAAACCATATAAATGTGATCAATGTACTTTTACGTCAAGTCAGTCGTCTTCATTAAATACACACAAGAAGGTACATTCTAAAGTGAACTCAAAATTAATCATTCAATGTTCATTTTGTAGTCGAAGATTTTATAATGAAAAAAATTACAATGAACATTTGTTAAATGTTCACGAAGATAATTTAATCTTGGAAGTCGTTTCAGAAAAAGATATTTTGAAAGAATTTCAAATAAATGTTGCCTAATATTGACATACATAGAAAAGAAGTATTTCATTATTTTTAATTATTTTTTTTTATTTTTTTGTATTTTTGTATTTCATTATTTTTCGTCCTTACCGTGCATTCTTGAATGAAGAAACTTCGGTTAGAATGAACTTTATTCTCAAATTATTCCTCCAATGAAGATAATGAATCCTTAGAATACACTCTTTCTAAATGAAATTTAACAGAATATTTTAAAGCAAAAATGTATAAAGTGACCTAAAATTCTGCACGTTTCGTGTTCTTATACTTATTCTTGACGTCTCCGTGGCAGAGTGCGCATCACACTTGGTTTGCACTAAAGAGGTTCCGGGTTCGGTTCCTAGACGGGTCGAAAATTTGATAAAGATTTTTTTCAATTTTTTTTTTTTGGTCTGGTTGTGCTTGGGGGTAACTCAGCCTCCTGAAGACAGTTGAGTAGCTAATATGGTAATAGCGACAAGTGGTAGCATTATAAGAAAATTGTTAAATAGGCTTAGTGACATTGGAGTGATTGTTGAGAATACCTTGTAATGTTATGATGCCCACTCAAAGTGTGACATAATGACTCAAAGAAATTTACATTGACATAATTATTCTTGACCTTGAAATAAGAACTCGATTTTATTAAGACAATATCATTCACTGTCCCTCATCACTCATCATTCACTATCCGTCATACACACTCATCATTCACTATCCCTCATAACCACTCATCATTCACTATCCGTCATACAAACTCATCGTTCACTATTATCCCTCATACATAGTCGTCATTCAATATCCTTCATACACACTCACATCATTCACTATCCCTCATGCCCACCTATCATTCACTATCCGTCATATTATTCCTCATACATAGTCGTCATTCAATATCCTTCATACACACTCACATCATTCACTATCACTCATACCCATCTATCATTCACTATCCGTCATACACACTCATCCCTCATATACACTCATCATTCACTATTATCCTTCATACACTCATCATTCAATATCCTTCATACACACTCATCATTCACTATTATCCCTCATACATAGTCATCATTCAATATCCTCCATACACACTCATCATTCACTATCCCTCATACCCACTCATCATTCACTATCCGTCATACACACTCATCCCTCATATACACTCATCATTCACTATTATCCCTCATACACAGTCATCATTCAATATCCTTCATTCACACTCATCATTCACTATCCCTCATACCCACTCATCCCCCATACACACTCATCATTCACTATTATCCCTCATATACACTCATCGTTTACTCACTCGCACATCGTACATCGTCAGTAATTGCTCTACTTTTGCTTGTAATACAGAAGTTAACAAAAAAAAAGTCAAACCACAAGTTTGGTGAAACAGAAAAATAAAATGAACTCTCCAGTTTACGCTAACTGAAGTTTACGTAAACATGAATTATTTTCTAATTTAAAACTAGAGTTTTGTGAAACCCACCACAAGAAGTTGATTTTGTATTGTTGTATGTACTCATTTTCTATTGATGTTTTTCATGAAATTAATATTTTCAATTTCTATTCTATTCCAGTTGTTCTATATAAACACAGACCTCTCACTTACAATGAAAAATATTTCAATAAAAAAATTTGGGATTGTAAACAATGTTCCGCCAAATGTTACTCATCAAAAGGAGCTCTCCAGAGGCATTTGAAATTCGAATGTGGACAAGATCCTAAATTTGAATGCTCATTTTGTCCATATAAAAGTCATAGAAATTCGAATCTACAATCTCATATTAAATTGAAACATATACATTCATTGAAAAAAGAATTAAACACTTCATCATCAGTTGGCAATAATATTGATAATTTACAATTACTCAGTGATACTTCTTTAACATATTCTTCTTTGGAACAAAATGAAACATATGGTACTATCGGTGTACTTCCAATGATAGCAAACTCTCAGGGAGATCATTGTAAATCTATGTTAACCACAACAGTGAAACCACTTTACATGGAATCTGTAGTTATTCCAAAACAATCATTCATAGACAATTCTACCAATGTTCTGATCACATCAGACACACCTCTTTATATAGAATCAGATTTTGAACGTAAATTCAATCAAATTGAACATACTAATTTAGATTTAGATGATTATATGGATTTTGAAATAGAAACAAAACCAAACATAGCTGTGGACCCGTCAGAATCGCAATCAACGGTTTGTGATGATAATATTGAACAAAAATCAAAATCACCTGGTCTGAAGTTTGCAAAATTTATTTTTAATGAATCGAATGACACGTTGAAATCGGAAGATGAAAATAAGAACTAATAAATGCATTTCATTTTAGTTTTTCAAATAGTCAGCGTCTATGGAACGCTCGATTTCACCAGTTCCCCTTAGATTACTGAAGTTAAGCAACGTCTAGCGAGGGTATTCACATTAGGTTCGCGCCCTCGTGATGCTGGCTATATTTTTACGGCCCAACCCAGGCTGAGTGAGGTCAATGTGGGCGGCTGGTTTGTAAGATGGTGGGTCAAAACCCACGTCTCGAATGACTAATTGCTTTAAATTTAATTCATATGTTAGGCTCAAAGCCCGAAATTGCTCATTGAGCGTTTCCAGTTTCCGGCGAATGGTAAAACCCCGTCTCGAATGACCTTAATGTTGAAGAGACGTAAGCCTTTTTCGAATCGTGAATGAAGATATATGTTCTCCCTATGAATCTATGAATCAAAGGACTACTTGAGTTTTGAAATTTAATTCAAATGTTAGGCTCAAAGCCCCAAAATTGCTCACTGGGCGAAAAAAAACAACCAGATTGACAGTATTACGTATCGACTCCATTTATATACAAGGTCCGGTTCACATAAAATAAGAACAAAATATATATATTATACAGACTTTTATTTATTATCACAATATTTACACAATGCTCTGAAACTAGTTCCTTGAAAATGGAGCAGCGAGCTCCGAATCTAGTCGGAAAATAAAAAAGGAAAAAACACGAAATATAATTAGCAATCAAAAATACAGAGTTGTATTTTAAAAAAATAGACCTTAATATAACCTTGAACATGACCTTGGAGAAAAATTTCAAGGCCACCATTAAATATCATCTTCAAAAATAAGGGTGGTTTGTATCGAACGTTTTCTTCCTATCTCTAACGGTTTTTGAGATATTTGACTATGTCCTTTAAAATGACTCACCCAGTATATTAATTTTTACACTGACATCGCAATCATGAAAATACCAACTCAAGAATATTGGACATTTTTTTATCGTGGGGTTTATGCTATTTGTACGGAACAAATAATTTTTACTTTCAGATTCAGATGAAATCACACAAATCAAATTTTAAAATTTTGTTTACCATATTGTTAGATAGATATTAACCAAACTATTTTAAATTAAATATAAAATCTTTTTAAAATTAATTACTCATTTTCTTTTTCTAAATCCTTTCTCAGAAATGATGGGGTTCCATGAACGCACGATTCCAATTATGTTAATAATAAATAATTCCATCAATTGTGTTAATAGGTATTCAATTCTTCATTAAATAGTGGCATCATCGTGTCCGATGGTAGCCAGATACATGAGACAGATAAGTTGTTGTTTTGTATTGTCATCATACATCTGTTCTTGGAAGCTAATAATCGACATGGGTCCCCAGAACCATGACAATCATTGTAATACACTGGGTGACAAAATTAGCGGAACGCTCAATTTTTTTCGAAATATTTAAATAGGCACGTACCTTGGTGAGATTTGAATGAACACTACTGCATGCCTTTGCCGGTTGTACAGACTTACAACCTGTCTTATCTTAAACGGTTTTATGAGGTTCCGCACAACACTTACTCTCAAAAACACAAAAAAAAAGAACAATGATATACTGAGCAGTCATTGTATTTGTTTTGAAAATAAAACTAAAACTCTATAACACCCGTCAGTGTTTTCTTCGTACTCAGATAATAAAAATAATGAAGATATTTTCATGTCAAATCACTGTGAAGATCACGGTACGGCGTCGGAGGTCGAAGAGCACTGTCACGGACACTATTAAAAATGTTAATAATAAGTAGGTATAATAGAATGAGCAATGATTTTAACTTAATAAAATAATTTTTTTGTTACTTCCAGCGTTTTAAGGACCATCCACACTACACAGTAAAAGTATCAGTGACCGTGACAGTGTTTTTAATAACAACCGACAGTGTTTTTTCTGTGCTCAGACAATGGAGATAGTTTCATGTCAAATCAGTGTGAAGATAACGGTACGGCGTCGGGGAGCACAGTCACTGACACTTTCATTGTGTTGTGCGAATGTTCCTTTAATCTGAAAATACTTCAGTCTATTCTCTCTGCTAATTTATTTGTCTTTTTATTGTTTCAGAACCAAATATTATTTTTGTCGTATTTATTTTTAGTATTCCATACCCGATGAGCAATAAAATTTAACGGAAACCTTCAAACTTAATACTTGAGATGATATTTTAAAAATTAAAATTGTACATTTGTTGAACTCTTAAATGATAGTGTTTATACTATAGTTTGTTCAGACAGATCAAGTACGATAGCTTTTCTTCACTTAACAAATTAACATTTTTTAATCTAGTTTCATACTCTCTATAGAACATCATCAGAGTTGATATTAGAATTTTTTTTATTAAAATTGGAATAGCTAGCATCTATGACACTTTAAATACACCAGTTCCCGTTAGATAACTGAAGTTAAGCAACGTCCAGCGACATTGTACCATGTGGGTGTTCACGTGGGTTCGCGCACTCGTGATGCTAACTATTTTTCCGGCACAACTCAGGCTGATCTTCTATAGAGAGTATGAAACTTAATGTGAGGGAGTTTGTCTGCAAGTTTCCAGCGAATGAAGGGTAAAACCCCCGTCTCGAATGATCACACTAGATGTTAAAGTAGCACATTCATTATGATCAATAATCACATTTCCTCATTCATTTTCCTTTGAAAATCTGTGACGGAAAAATGTATTTTCCCTTCTCTTCGCATACCATTTTGCAACAGACGCAAAGATAATATAAAATTTTGTATTAATAAAATACACTCAAATCATGTAGAATAATTAAGATTTTCAGGAGTTTTGGTTTATTATTTTCAATAATGAACTTTGGGAATCGTCACAAAATAAANAGGAGTATGGTGACAAACACCATGACATAACAGGAGAATTTTATAGATATAAAGATATACCTCAAAATTTGATATTTTACGTAACACCAAACCTTTACACGGGCTTAGGACCGTCACCTAATGGAACTGATTTGCTCCCCTTAGTGGCCTCATTCTTCCCTCGGTGGCTACATTGTTGAACAAAAAATAACATCAGAATATAATATATAGAATATAAACCAATCACATTACACGAGGCCATTGTTATTTTTCTCTTTTTTCTTAACTTTGGAGTTGGTTGTATATATACTATTAAGGATTCCCTAGGGAAAGTACGAGATGCCAGTATCGCACCTACACAATATGCGAATCTTTAGGAAAAACCCATAGTGTACACTATGTGGAGAGAAAGAGGAAACTGCCTCTCATATGAATTTTGATTGCAGTACCCTACTCAAATGGAGAGTGAGTAACATCGGGTCACTAAACCCCAGAGAGGAACTCGTCACAACAATCTGGTAAGAAGACTGCTCAAACTCTCTGGGCAGTTGAACCTTAGCTAGGAAATAAGCTTAACCTCAAAAAAGACCACGAGGCTGAGATGTACGAATTTCAAACCATGGAGGCTAAAGCTTAATGAAATGAAATGCTAGTATCGCAAAATTCGCTTTTAAACGGCCTATTTGTATTCTGAATTTCACAAATATTATTTTCTTAAGATAAAATTTTATTCCTCATTTGTTTTTACCACAGGACTTATCATATTTGGAAACTGGTTAGTCAGGTAAGTATCTTAACCTTCATTAACTCTATTATTTACTGTAAGTACGTAGTTAGTTATATGTTCCGTGTAGTGAGTAGAAACTTATCACACATATTAACAATTCTATACTCTCTATGATTTAATTTTTCATAGAATTTTATTTCCGTCATGTTATTCGCATTTTTATCATGTTGTCACGGAGTATTTGCCATAGGAACAATGTTTTAACAACCTTTAAGTAACAAGTAACATTTCACAAATCCTGGAGTAGATTCCACGAGTAGTATCATTCAGTATTCCAATAGGCCCGAACAGCCCCGGTTTCTTCTCTAATCTATGTATGTAATTATCTCCTAGAATAATGATTATCTGTAATAGTTAGTAATTGTATATTCTAGGTGTGCAGGATAAATGTTGAATTTGAATGAGAACTGTTTAAAGTTGTTACTTATAACCTCACGCATCCAGACCAATTCATCAAACTTGATTTTTTTTTTTTCATATATCACTTCGAGAAAATGCAGCGAAAAATCCCATGTCCATCTTGTGGACGGATTTTTTTTATTAAAAATTTCCCAAAGTAGGGGAAATCTTTTTTGCCAGCGAAAGCAAGATTTCCACTAAGTTTTAGTCATAAATGATATGTATTTCGTGCGGCACTAAGTTTTAGTCAGAAATGATATGTAGTCTCGTACGATCAAATATGAAGATAACACCAACTTTTTGACTCCGGGGATGGGGGGGGGTTGTGATGTTGATAAAAAAATAGGCCATTATTTATTCATTGTATAGTGAAGATTTCCTGGAGCCTAAATCGGATTGTTCGTTAGTAAAACAAACAAAAAATCCCTGACTGTGATCTGATGGCTAGTAGTGGTGATCATGAAGACATTAGTGAACACTCCGAGAATAAGACAATTTTTGAATGATGGATTCCCTTTTTTGACAATTTTTGTTTGTTTTGCCGAGTTCACTATTAAATATGATTTTGCTTTTTTGATTTTTAGGTAATAATAAAGTGGATCAAAAAATGATTTTGCAAAATACAAGAAATTGTTTGAACAATCAACAACAAGAACGAAAACAGATCAGCCAAGAGAAGAATCAAGAGCACAACACCAAAGAAAACAATTTCGATAATTTTCAATGTAAAAATTGCGGCAGAACGTATACGAGAAAGGGTAATTTGGGACGACATTTAAAATACGAATGTCAAAAAGTACCTCAGTTTTCTTGTAATAAATGTACAAAGAAATTTTTTAGAAAAGAAAAACTACAATATCATATGAATACAACTCACTCGAATTTAAATTCACCAACGCCTCTAAATTTAAATACGACCCATGCTAATATGAATACGTCTACGCCTCTAAATTTAAACATATCAGCTAGCCATTTACAAGAGACTAATTTAAATGAGAATCCTATCAATCTATCTACCAATGGGATTCATGTTGATTTCAATATTGCCGCTCATATCAATAGTAGATTTATGTCTTCGCCACAAAACATGACTGTTCCTAATTTAGGACTGGGTACTCATATGTTTTATTTTTAAAATAATTCAATTATTTTTTGGTTGAATTCGGATACTATGTCTATAAATCCTGTAAAGACAGATAAAATCACTTGACGATTTTATCGGATTAACTTTTAAAATAAACCAAAAACGCTACTATTATTTATGAAGAAACTAGTTTCGCATCATTCGATTCATCATTAGTTCAGTCGAAGAATGGAGTAGGACTCAACCTTCATCCTTGGACTCGACTAGACTGACAATGAATCGAATGATTCGAAACTAGTATCTTCATAAATAATTATAAATAGTGCTATTTGATAAGTGTTTTAATCGATTTTATCGTCAAGTGGAGATATAGTGTTTTATATTCCTTATGAATTAACTTTTTTTTTCAGTTTTATAAAACTGTAACTTTTATTGTTAGTAGAATATTCTGAAGACCGCTTTAATTAGGATGACTTATGATTTTCGAAGAAAATAATACCATTATCTAATAATGGAAGGTTATTTATGTGCCGTTTATACGTGCATGTGTGGCATTTATAGCCGGAATTAATGCTGAAATTAATGCTTTTGGCATTAATTTCAGCATTAATGAAAAAATGAGCGTCTAAGTTCTAACACACAAAACTGACGGCATGAAATACGGTTCACCCCTCAGTTTTGAAAAATCTTCAAGACTGTTTAGACGTGCATGTTTGGCATTAATGCCAAGAATGACAAAAAAAATGTCTTCTAACAAACAGAACTGACGGCATCGCCCGTTAAGAAGCATCCACACAACACAGTGAAAGTGACAATGATCTCAGAGTGATTTTAATAACACCCGTCGGTGTTTTCTATCTGCACAGACAGTCATTTTTCATGTCATATCACCGCGAAGATTACGGTACGGCGCGGCTTCACGGAGCACTGTCACTGACACTTACACTGTGTAGTTTATCTCTGATTTATCGATCATTAGATCAATTGTATGTTATAATTGTATAATATTGTTTCACAATAATTTATACGAGTGAATACTATCTCCGTATATTTTATTTGATCGTAAACACATTCCTTTTTCAATTCTTACGCTTTAATTTATTTTTCATATATACTCAGATTATATAGGAAGATAAAGTAAAAATCATGGATTTTTAAGTAATGGATAATATTTATTTTTAACAAGTTATACCTATTTCAATTACTCAATTACAGAATGCTTTAATAGAAATAAAGAAAAAATACAAGTTTTCTACACGAATACAATACTTTATCTTCTATAGGAAGAGAAAGCAAAAATATAAATATTTAAATAATTGCGTTTGAATAATAAAATAAAAGCACAATCAAGCAATTCATTCACATGTGAAGAATGGATGACTCTTTATGAGTTATTGATACTTGAGAATCCTTACGGATAAAGCTTCTCCTTCCTTTCTGCATGAGAAATGAAATAAATTAGGGATGGGATAGTCATCTACGAGTCGACTCACGAGTCGAATCATCTTTTTAAAATGAGTCGACTCTTCAAAGAGTCGAAAAATTGTCACTCGATAAGTGTCGAGATTGAGAGTCGACTCATATTGGTGAGTCGAGTTGAGTCATGTCGACTCACCTACGTGAGTCGAAAATCCCATCCCTAGAAAAAATATCGTGTTCGACCCTGCCCTCAGTCGCCTTTTACAAGCGGCATGTATTTGGGTGCCTTGGAAGTATTCTTTTTAAGCCCCCTTCTATCCACAGGGTACATAGGAAGGATTGCAAACATAATATAATCCACTTCATCCTCTTAAAAATGTTCTCATTGTTGATCTGATCTATTTTTCAATATCTATACTAATTAGATATTTTGATTTCTTTTCTCTATTTGAATCTCCTTGATTCTACACGTGGACAAATTTTACTTGAAAAATTATTCTTTTATCCTGTTACTTAAAAATAAAAATAGTGCCTTCATTTTTTGCCTCTTAACATTTTATTCTCAAATTATCTTGTGCCTTTAAACAACTTACAAATATTGATGAATTTTTTCCTCTTAGCTATTTCCAAAAGGTTAATAGCTACTTCCAAAAGGTTACAAGTATTTATCTTAAGTTTACTAGTTCATTGTAATTCATTGATTCTTTATGAAAATATGTTTTTATTTTTCTACATAGGTAAATAAAAATTTACACTTTTTCGATTCAAAATAGACTGAAAATTGTTATTTATTTTAAAAATCTTATTAATAGGCTACTGGGGTTTTAAATTGCAAAATGTGTCAATTTTGTAAAAATATACTAATATCATAATATTGTTATTTTTCAGATTCAAATAAACAGTGTTAATTGATTTTTTGAAAATCGCTGGGCTTCAAGAACCTTCTGTAGAATTTTAATATGTTACAGTGTTACAGCAAATAATATGAAATCTTTATCAATACTCAATACAAACAATATTTAAACTACTAATAAAATAATATATAAACACATATTCGACTTAAATAGCCATTTTTTTACTTTATTAGGACAATCAAACTGGCGCAGTCTGTTCACATATTTGTTTCTATTTTTGTCTATTTGAATAGTTATGATTTTTCATCGGGCCTCAAAATAGTTAATTTCAGATTCGTTTTTGTTTTCGGTTAAAAAAAAAATCTTCGTATCTTTTCTATATCTGAATGTTTTTTTAGGTTTGATAGTTTCAATGTTATACTTTTAAATTTCTTTCTGGGAATTTTATTTTTTCCTCTGTTCTCCTTTTTTCTGTATGTTATACGAGTTTTCATTTCTCTTTGGGGTTAGTTTGAACAAAACTACCTAGAAATTAATTTTCCGGTATGTTAAGCTCGTCACCGTATACCCATATCTATAATTTTCTCGTCGTCTTTTTGAAATGAATTCTAAAAATCCATTGAGTTTTCTTCCGTTTCTTTAATTCCAAGTCATTTTACGTCAGATATAAATAAAAGAAATTTATATTAAGTGATAAATGTTGCATGCAGTTTAAAGTGATAAAATTGTTCTTCATTTTTTTCCTCTCTATTTTCTTTCTTTATTTATATTTAATTTGCTGTTTCTTTAGATCTTTTTTGCTTTCTTTTGTTTTTATAGATCTGAGCAACTTTTATCACACCATCTTTCAAAAAAACAGAGGCTCTGTATTAAGTTCTCTGCTTCATAATCAATCTGCTATACTGGAATTAAAAGAACTTACTAAAAATGGAACACAAAATTATTGGGGATCAGATTACAAATGTTTGAATTGTAATATGGAATTTCGTCAAAAGAAACATTTAACAAGACATTTGAAAAATGATTGTCCGAAAACCAAAGGAAGCGATCGACCTTTCTTGTGTCCTCATTGTTCTTTTAGATCGGCCAGGAAGTATAATTTGAAAGTTCACATTGCTAATCAACACATGAAGATGATTCTTTAGAGTGGAAAAAAACTCCACCTTTGAAGGATTAATTTACGCTGAAGATGTCAAACAATGCTGTTTTGCATAAAAAAAAATCGCAATAAGATAACATTAAAAAAAAAATTTTATAAAAAATTACTTCGTTCATATTAATTAATTTTTTTGTATGATTATGTTAAATTTTAAGTGTTCAATACGCTTGCTTATTTTATCTCTAATTTTGTGATACTTTATACATTTTTACTATTTTTATGTATTTTCCAAGTACAAAACACTTTAAGTACAATTTAGTTTTAAGTTTTTTTTTCTAATATTCGTAATTATTATATTGATCTCAAATGATAGTCTCATGGTTCCTGACTCATTTTAATTGTTAGTTTTTAATTCTTATTAAGTTTTGTTAGTTACTATTAAGTTTTGACTTTATCTTCTCATACAGAGTATGGGTAAATTTATTTAAATATAGCTAGGTCACTGCTCATAGATACATAAAAAGACAAATTATGCTATTACGCGTTTAAACAAACAGTTGATGTTTCCATGTGACCTCCGCTGAAGAGATAATAATCAAATACACATCGTCACCTTATTGCAGAAGGGGTCTAAGTAAAAAAAAACAAATTTTACAGGAGAGTAAAAAAACCGTTTTTTTAAAGAAATATTTTACGTTTTCTTTTATATCTTGCAGACGGCTTACATTAAAGGTTTCATTCTATTTTCATTTAAAATAAGACATAAGGAGGGATATTTCAATTCCTCTAAAAAAATCTGTAATCTAAAAATCTGTAATCCACTTGTAAAAACCCTTCCAAAAAAGGCCTTCGTTTTTGTACCTATAAAGAACCGTTTTAATCAATATTTTAGAGATCTGTTTTGATTTGGATGCCTACGTCTTTAAGAATACATTAGAAATACATGATCTATTTTGAAATGGATGCCTGCGTCTTTAAGAATACATTAGAAATGCATGAAATCATCAATGTTAGCTCTTTACAGCTGCACAGTTGGATCTCTACTGTATGAACTTTGTTCCAAATTCAGTCAAATAGATCAAAGTCTATCCCCCATGCTATAAACAAATTAAAGGCAGTATAGAAACAAATAAAATTTACTCTCAGAAGAAGGAAGCTCTCTAGCGAAAACTGTAAGAGTTAACTCAATTCTGATCATACCATTAGACGCGCTTTGATATTTTACATTATACGGAACAAAAAACCCGATTTTGAAAAATTTCGAGTTAGACCCCTTCTGAA
Organism: Pachypsylla venusta; assembly: GCA_012654025.1. Classification (NCBI taxonomy): domain Eukaryota; kingdom Metazoa; phylum Arthropoda; class Insecta; order Hemiptera; family Aphalaridae; genus Pachypsylla; species Pachypsylla venusta. The sequence continues at coordinate 4,361,406 of CM022877.1, forward strand.
ATAAGTTGACGACATGTATCAATTGATGGCCATTGGACACAACAACCTCTTACACCTATAAATATAAATTTCAATACAAATTTTTATTGTCAACTGCAATTAGAGTGCGGTGAGAGTTTTCGTCTGTTACAACATTCTATAGACATTACAAGAGCAAAAATAATAATAGTACTGTGATGATTTAATGTAGTAGCTCTTGTAATGATGTTATACCCATAAGAGTAAGTTGTGACAATAATAACAAATTAGTAATTTAAAATAGAAATCGGTTCAATTGACACAAGTAATATCAGTAGGGATATGGGATTTTCGACTCATTTAGGTAAGTCGACATGACTCGACTCACCAATATGAGTCGACTCTCGATCTCGACTCGTTTCGAGTGACAATTTTCAAAAACGCCTTATTTGATCAGAAAGACATAATAAAACCATTTGACAAAAGGGGCATCTACCAAATAAACGTCCCCAACTTCGGCGAATACATTAAAAAGACATCACAATCAATCGTCACCAGAATAAAAGAACATTTTCCTTCAGTAAACAACAAACACCCGGAAAAATATTTCTCCCTTTATTATCTTTATCAGTCAACAAAAAAAGCTACTCGTAAGTCGACTCTTTGAAGAGTCGACTCATTTCAAAAAGATAATTCGACTCGTGAGTGAGTCGACGCATGAGTATATGTGGATGACTAGCCCATGCCTAAATATCAGTGTGCGGCCTGCCAGCGTCTACGGTGCGTTGAATACACCAGTTCCCCTTCGATCACTGAAGTTGAGCAACGTCCAGCGAGGTTGTTCCATGTGAGGTTCGCGGCCTCATGATGCTGGCTATTTTTCCGGCCCAATTCAGACTGGGTGAGGTCAATGTTTGCAAGTTTCCAGCGAATGAAGGGTAACATCCGCGTTTCGAATGACCAATAGATGTTAAAGAGACGTTAAGCAATAAAAAGTGTGCGGCCTACGAAAATTAAATATAACTTTGATTTCATTTGCCTTTATTTTCTTAAAATACAAAATAATATAATAAGTGATCCCGCGATTTACGGGATCCGCGCGTTTTGTGCGGGATCCGCAAGCTCCAATCCCGCAAATCCCGAAAAATACTTGACCTTAGGTATTTATTTTATAATTTTTACTTTCCTTATCCTATAAAAAGAAAGTACTGTAATGGGCTGAAATTTTCGATGTGGAGTTTCCAATGCCAAACACGTTTTGGGGTCAACAGAGCAATATTTCCCCAGTTTCAGCCATTGGTCCGTGGGTGTGTCTGTCTGTTCGTCTCTCTGTGAACAAAATGTCTCAAGAACGGAAAGTGCTAGAGTTTTATGCCATGAACGGCAAAATAAGCTTTTGGCGGAAATCGAATATGCCGTTGTCGGTTTTATGCCGCTTTTTAGTGGTTTTTGCATATCCTGCTTATAATGAGAATGGTAATAGCTAGAACTTGAACTTTGGTGCCAGTTCATATCAATTTCATATAAGAAATTGAAATATACAACTTAGGTTCAATTGTAATATATCAAGATGTGTAATATATAATTGTATTTCCGCTCTAGGGACTTCAAAACTT
>CM022877.1:4364267-4376935 GCA_012654025.1 Pachypsylla venusta
CTACTATATCATCTATAAAAAAAAAAAAAATTGATAGATGATTCTTCAAAAAAATTGTTTGTATACAATAAACTGCCCACCTGCCCAGTATTTTTTTTTTTTTTTTTCGCGACGATTCCAAAAGTTTATTATTGAAAATAATAAACCAAAAAATGAATTACTCTGCATGCTATGCTAACATAGGATTCTAAATCGTATAAAAACAACAACACATATTGGAGAGAAAGAAACATGTAGAATCTTATTATTAATTTTCAAGTCTTTTTGTAAATATTCTGCCTAATCTCTTGTTGAATATTTTCTTTCAGATTTTATTCTTGATCAATCTTTGTTCTTCTAGTCCATTTTTCTCAAGAATCTTCCGCATCATAAGATATGATATGAATTGTCTTTTTTTTGTTGTTGTTGTCAATTGTATACAATATTACCTTTGAATAATGTTATGTAAAGATACACACACATTATAAGACTACTGACATACATGGATGTAAATAGGGGGTGGGGGGGCTGCGGCGCGCGCGAGATTTTTCGTGCGCTAGTACGGTTGTAGCCCGTTTTTTTGAGTAGACGAAAAAAGTGAGGTTGCCCCCGGCGCTGTCTAGCCTAGTTCCGTCCCTTCTCATATAGTTATAAAATACACTTACCAGAAATACTATTTATAATAAATAATTTAAAGAGTTTTAATTTATTTTATAAATAATAATAAATATTTTTAACACTTATAATTAACATGTTACTTAAATATCTACATATCTATATATTCGCTTTCTTTTTTTTAAAAAATATTTTTTTTAAAAAAAGATTTATTTAATTATAAATAATTCAATATTTTAAAAATATTAATTTAAATTAGTGTGGGCTTTTAACAATACCCGTCATATCCGATCTGCGATAGAATGAACGCTATCATTGCTTGACACAAAAGGAGAGAAGAGCATCTTATAGCCAGCGTCGAATAGAATAGACCAGTTTCCGTTAGACGAATGAAGTTAAGTAACGTCCAGCGAGGTTTTACCCTGTGGGTGTCCATGTGAGGTTCGCGTCCTCGGGAAGCGCTGGCTATTTATGCGACCCCACCCAGGCTGGGTGAGGTCAATGTGGGTAGCTGGTTTGCAAAGTTTCCAGCGAATGGAGGTTAAAACCCCCGTCTCGAATGACCAATAGATGTTAAAGCGACGTTAAGCCAATAAAGAGCATCTTATAAGTTTTAGAATTCTCTTGGTGGGAAATTTAGTAATGTGGATGGATTCTAAAATCAGGCGTATATTATAATGTTCAGAGCTATAACCAAAACCTTTACTTTAGTCTCACTATGTGTCAAACAATCTTACGGTTCACAACGTTCTACCACACGGTTCTACGGTTATAATAATAATAATTTTTTTTTATTGTACATTATTACAAACATTTGTGTAGTACAAGGTCTTACATTTAAAAAAAAAAAAAATCATATTAAGAAAAACTTACAAGAAAAGGATAAATAAATTAATCTTGTAAATATGTGATTTGGTCACAGAACTCTCCCACACTGTATGGACATGGTTCCAGCAATTTTTCCTTCAGGATTATTTTTAATTTCTGACAATCAAGTGATTTGTAATTGTCGGGTAATTTATTGTAGATGGAAATGCCGGAGTTTAGAAATGATTTGTTGAAGTGTGATTGTCTTGAAAGAATAAGTTTGTCTCTATGTCTAGTATTTTAATTGTGGACATCACTGTGTGTGGTTAGTGACCCGGAAATTTTATGAACCAAGACACAGGAGTCCAAAATGAGTTGTCCATACAGTGTAAGAATATTGTATTTTTTGAATAAAGTCTTACAGGACTCTCTTTTAGGGAGGCTAACTATAGACCTCACTGCCCTTTTGTGGAGAAGAAAAACTTCTGAAGACGAAGAGGAAAACCCCCAATAGACCAGACCATAGCTTAGCAGGCTATGGAAGTAAGAAAAGTATGCTATAAGTGCAGGTTGAGGGGCAACATTTTTATTTATCATGCGGATAGCAAAGATAGCAGAAGCCAATTTATTTTTAAGGTATTCTAGATGTGGGTCCCATTTGAGCTTTCTGTCTAAATATAGCCCCAAGTATTTTACCTCATCAGATGGGGACACAGTCAGACCACATGCATTAATGGGCGGTACAGAACCTGGATGATGGCCGGTTCACACCGGTCTGACGAACACAGTCTGAATACTGTTGCAAGATCAATAATTTTAATTTTAATTTATTTAATTAACTCCGTATCAATATCGGCAATGTTGAATATTTACCGATTCTTCAATTATTACTTTTTATTTATTAATATTAATTATAGTTTAGAAATGGTATTTAGGATATTTGTAGTCATTATGAAATATAAATTTCTATAAAATGTTGTGTATCAACTACATATAATAAGGCGAGTCACGAGCGCTTTCGTCTGTTACTTTTCTTTCGTAACAGACGAAAGCGCTCGTGACTCGCCTTTGTAGTTGATATACAATATTTTATTGAAATTTATAATACTGATTTTATTTTAATAGACGCCCTCTTCTAAAGATTCTATTTCCAATCTTGTGTCGAAGCTGGGGGATGGAGTTGGATTCGAACCCACAGCCTCCGGGTTACGAATCCACCGCCTTGTACTTGTACTGTTACGAATTATATTTGATTCAACGGAAAATGCATCAGTAAACGGTTGACTTAAACGTCCAAACTCTGACGCGAAATCCTCATGTTTAATCGTTGAATACACCGGTTCCCGTCAGATCACTGAAGTTAAGCAACGTCCGGGCGTGGTCAGCACTTGGATGGGTGATCGCTTGGGAACACCACGTATCGTTGGCTTTTTCCGGCCCAACCCAGGCTGGGTGAGGTCCATGTGGGTAGCTGGTTTGCAAGTTTCCAGCGAATGNAAAAAAAAAAAAAAAAAAAAAAAATCAACGGTCCACTTTTCATATTCCAGTGTTTGATACCTAATACAATACATATTATATAGTTTTTTTTAATATATTACATATTACTAGTTGTTGTAATTTAGTACCTATGTTTACCTTTTTTAAAAAAAAGAAATGTATTCTTAAAGTTGTGTTGTTTTTAGTGTCTCCCTTATTTCGGTTCGCTTTTTATTTTTCCCATTTTACATCCCCCCTCCCCCCCCCCATTTTTTGTAGNCCCCCCCCCCCCACATTTTTTGTAGTTTTGTTTTTCGTATTGTTTTTGAGATAGTATACCTACATAATAATAGATAAATAAAAACAGAATTTATTAGTGTTGTAGTGGGAAATTAAATTGAAAAAATCTGTGCGCAAGAACGACACAAAGAAGTGCCTTGGTTACTGATTATACAATACTAGCTGTTTTCTCGTGCTTCGCTACGGTTACGAAATTCAACAACAATTTCGAGATCACGAAATTAAAACTTCTCAATATTACATTTTTGGTGGTGAAAACCGTCCATAAATCTGGGAGAAACCGAAAAATTTCAAATTTTATGGAGTCCTTATATACTATTTTGGGGGGGGGGTCCATTATGGGTAATTTTTCGTAATCTCCTTTAGTTTGCCCAGAAAAAAAATGCAAAAAGAGCCGCTAAAAAGCGCCATTTTTTGCGGTAACTTGCACCCACTTGAACTTTCGATTTTTTTCTTTCTTATTACGCACCTACATACTAAAAGGGACTTGTGTGCCAAGTTTCAAGTCTCTAGGTTTAGCCATCATGGAGCTACGATAATTATCAGTCTGTCAATCAGTATACCAACTAGGCCTTGCGTTTTATAAGTATATATAGATAGATTACTAAACTTTAATTACGAATAAGGCTATCTGCATTTTCCTAATTGAAAGTTTGCATATAATTTGAATTTTATGCAAAAACAATAGGTTGTACATGAGGATAAAAGGAAGCGTTAGCAATGATTTCTGTATAATGTATAAAATATTTATCCATAGATAAGCTTTCGATGCACTCTTTAAAATTATTACCACTCAAATCTCCAATGTCATTGGCTCACTTCTGTAAAACATATTGGAATGGTTAGGTTAGGTTATGTTTTGGTGCATCGAAAGCTTATCTTAAGAGATCCTGTGCGTCATATATTTCTAACTGGCTGTTTGTCTGTGCTTCGCTATGGTTAGAATATTCAATAAAACTTTCGAGATTACGACATTAAAGCTTCTCAAGTTTGGATTTTGGTGGAACCGACCCCCCAGAGTGAGCACGTCTGCCAATTAGATTATTCAATATTTTACTCAAAGGAGAGTATTTTTGTGTTGCAGAACACCTTCGATCATTCAATATTTTACTCAAAGGAGAGTATTTTTTGTGTTGCAGAACACCTTCGTATTAAATTTCAACTTTCTCGCTCAACCCTATGTGGTACTTCTCAATTATGAATTTTTGGTGGAACCGACCCCTATGGTGAGCACTGCTCCTATTTTAAAAAAATTAATATTTCACTTGAGGATATTACTAGAACTTTTTGTACTGCGGAACACCTCTGTATCGAATTTTAACTTTTTTACTCATTCCTAACTTGTACTTCTCAATTCCGATTTTTCAGTGGTAAAAACCGTCCATAAATCGGGCAGAAACCGGATTTTTTTTTTTTTTTATGTTTTATATTGGATGGTCATTTGTCTGTACCTCCTTTAGTTTGCCAAGAAAAAAATTGCAAAGAAACCCGTTAAAAAGCGCCATTTATGACTTGAACTTTCGATTCCTTTCTTATTACGCACCTTCATACTAAAAGGGATCTGCGTGCCAAATTTCAAGTCTCTAGGTTAAGCCATTGTGGAGCTACGTTGATTATCAGTCAGTTAGTGAATCAGTATACCAACTGGGCTTTGCGTTTTATAAGTATAGATTAAACTACTGTATTCTTTGAGTAGCTATTCTGTTTAAGAGCATGTGTTCGTTGTGTCAATTTTGTGCTGGACTTTTGTCTACAAACATTACCGACATTATAAATTTGTTTTCAATATTTTTCCTTTATGATTTTGTTTAGATTATTTTGTAGATATTGTAATCGTAGTTCTTTGTAATGAAGTTTTCTTTAAACAGGTAAGATTCTTTAGCATTTTAAAATCATTGATATATAGATTTGAGGTTTTTTTTTATGAAATCTATTTTTTAAATCAATATGAATTCATAGGTTTTCATAACTTGAAATATAAAATGAGTGAATACAACTTTCTAATATCAATTCGCTATACCTCTTTCTAGCTTATTTTAAATATTGTAATTTTCATCTTATGATTTTAAAAAATTGTTTTTCAAGGAAAAACAATTTTTTTTTTTTACAAAACATCTTATCTACTGTTTGTAGTTTATTATTGGAAAAGCTAACTTAATTTCAAAGAAAAAAAAATCCGTCTAGTGTAGGTTTTATATGGTTTCGACAATAAAAAGTTTTTTTTTTTTACTTTATCCTTTTAAAACTGTAATGACTCCAATTTTCCACATGTAAAAAAAATGTAAATGTATATTTCTTTGTGTTATTATGTCACAATGATTTTGGGCATCATATAGCATTACAAGGTATTTTCAACATTCACTCCAATATCACTAAGCGTAAAAAACAATTTACCATCACTTAACGATATAACTATAGCTATTCAATTGTCCTGAGGAGGCTGAGATTTTTTGCCGATCTCCGTGGCAGAGTGGTTAAGACAATTGATACTCTTGGTTTGGCCAAAATGATGAACGAAATAATTTATGTAGTTCGATGGGAATATTTTCCAGAATGGGTTATGTTTAGCTCTCTAAAGAAGCATCCACACTACACAGTTTCAGTGACAGTGCTTTCACAGTGATTTTAATAACACCCGTCAGTGTTTTCTCCGAGCTGAGGCAGTAATTTTTCACGTCAAATCACTGTGAAGATGCTCGGAGAGCACTGACACTTTTACTGAGTAGTGTGAATGGTCCTTAAAAGTACTTTATAAACTAACAGAGTTTTTCTTGCATCGTTTCATCTCGGTAACTCCTTTTTTCTAAAACATCTTTTCTCTGTTTTGTATGCTTTCTAGATCCATCTCGTCAGTTTAGCTGTTATAAATGTAACAAAAAATACAACAGGATATCTACTCTAAGAAATCATCTAAGGTATGAATGTGGAAAGGATCCGAAATTTAAATGTATGTATTGTGAATATAGAAGTAAAAGAAAAGGAAATGTTGTGTCGCACATACGTACTGTACATAAGAATTTCTTCCTGTTCATTAAGCCTGATACACAAAATATAGTACAAAAAAATCAACTTGTAGAATTTTCAGAATCTGTTAACAAAATGGTACTTTTGAATACTTAATTGTAACAATATTCTTTAGATCTGCGATCGCCAACCTGTTACTGTAGAACTGTTCCTCTTAAAATCAACTATTTTTTCTCATTTTTACTTTCTTTACTCTATAAAAAGGAAAGTATTGTAATGGGCTGAAATTTTCGATGTCGAGTTTTCAATGCCAAAACACGTTTTGAGGTCCCCAGAGACCAAATTTCGAGTTTAGGCCATTACTATTTCTAGTTGATGCAATTATCAGGTTTTACAATTGTTTACTTTGTGCCAAACCTTTTTCACTTATCGAAAATATTTAAGGTATAGAATAGACAATTTATACTGTGACATAATAGTCTAGGGTCACATCATTTATTTTGGCTTCGGAATTGTCACAAAAAAAGTATAGGTATAATTATATCCCCCCCCCCTCAAAATTTGATATTTTACGTTTCAAGGTACGTACAATCCAAAAATCGAATAAAAAAATATTTTAGTCCACCTTGCCGTCAGCGATTTGTATGAAATTTTGTGAAGTTCCGTTTGGGGTCTAATTTTGCGTCGAAAATTTTGGGTGCAATCGAAAGTTCGATGGTGTTTTTTTAGCGGTTTTCATTGATCCTGTTTAACAATAGTAAGAGCTAGAGACTTGATATTAGGTGTGTATGTCATATTTGCAGTCTCATTATCAGTATGCCATTAAAATTTTAGATACAATCCTGTCTAAAAACAGAATGGTAAGTGCTAGAAAATTAAAATTTGGTCCGAATAATCATGTTTTGGAGTTTTTGTATGCATTTGAATATATTAGTCAGTTGGCCATAATCCTACTTGTATCCTATTTCTTCCTTTATTGGTAAATGTAGAATTATATCTAGCATTTATTTCATATGAGAGTATGTTATTGTGATTATTCAAATTATTTTTACCTTACGAGTATACCTTAGTTTCACCATAACGTATAGAGCGGAGACGGAGAGTGAGGAAACCTTATGAAGTCGAGGGTCGGTGAAACTCACTAGAAACACTAGTGTAAATAGACCTACTTGGAATCGGGGAGTATATCATGCTATCAGCATATTAGCTGCTTGAGTTTGTACACCAATATTGTACACGTAAACTTGTCGTAAAACGAAAACGGCAGAGTCCAAAAATTTCGTTTTCTAATCTAAACGTGGTACTCTCAATCTTAACATGACATATATCGTTGGTTGTTGTGCATATACTGTTTCTACTAAAAGAAAAATCCCAATATTGCCAGACGTCGTCGGAGAAAACCACAGAAGTAATGGAGCACAGAGAAAAAAATGTGAGAAATTCCAATTTATATATAAAAAAAAATTCACCTAATCCACGGTCTAGGGCTCCAAATCAGAGTGGAATTCAAATTACTTCCAATAACAAGGTTCAACGTAGGTAGATAGATAATCGACAGCACATTATGTTAAATTTTATTTTTGTATTGAGTTGAACTGCGACTCAAATAATATTTGTTCACTTTTCACAGAGGAGAAAAAATATGAATATTAATACTATAGTGCCCTGAAGTAATGCGAAAGCGGTTCCGGGGCATAACTTTAAAAAAAAAAAAAAAAAAAAAAAAAGATGTAATTATTTCTTTCAGTAGAAACACTATAGTATTAATCATGACGAGGCGCACTCTAGCGACTGCCCATATGTAACTGCATACATTTCCAAACTCTCTGCTCTATCTGGTATGGTTTCATTGTATATTATTATTTTTTTTTTCAAACGAAAGTGCCATATTATTTTTTTAAATTTTGTCTTTATGTGCCACGTGTATTTTTCAAAGTTTGGTCTCTTTATTGTTGTTTAGATTTTTTTCAAATAATTTGGTTGCAGCTCTCTATATTGAAGCTGTAATTATCACTACGGCCTTTATTGAGATCTATTATCAACAGTATTTCGAAGAGGCGGGGATGGCGTTAGATTTACGAATCCACCAACTGAGCTATTGAGAATGTAATGCTGTTTAGCTTTGAGGAAGATCTTCTTTCAGTTTTTTTTTAAGTCAATATTTCAAATTTCAAAAGAGCATTTATTTAAATCAACCTATTCCCCTAAAATTGAATTTAAGCAATTTATAGTATCTAGGTATCCTCCATTCTGTGTTGTCAAATTTCTAGGTAGATTATTAATATTTTAAAAATAAATTTCTTCCAAAAAATATGTTAATTTTAAAAACCATTTTTTTTTCTTTCTCACTTTTCTTTTTTTAAAAAAAGTTAGGACCCGGAAATGCTTTCGCATTACTTCAGGGTGGTATTTCTCACCCTTATCAAAACACTAATTATTCCTTGTTTTAACTTGAATTTCATTTTCTTTGTTTCAGAATTAATTCAGTCAAAATTATGACTGAATAATGATTTGTGCTTAATTATATTTCAACATTTCATGTGTGACTTTTTTAGATTACATGAAGTCACTTTACAAAAATTCTTCTAAAATTGATTTTGTGGGTTTTTTAAAAAATAAAACAAAATCTGGCATTTTTCCAAAAATAGTCATAGGGGTCTTTTTTCATTTAACTTTATCGTATTTAAATTTAGAAGTTTGGAGACCGCCTCAGAACCACAAAATTGTGATGTTTATATTTTTAAATATAGAGATGGTATATAGGATGTTTGCAGTCTACTTGATAATATAAATTTCAATAAAATATTGTGTATCAACTACAAATAATAAGTTGACTGAGAGTCAAGTTGAGAATGTCATAACAGACGAAAGCGCTCGTGACTCGTCTTATTATTTGTAGTTGATACACAATATTTTATTGAAATTTATATTTCATAATGACTACAAACATCCTATATACCATTTCTAAACTACTTGATAATGTCGTAACAGACGAAAGCGCTCGTGACTCAGCAATTTAATTGTTCAGATGAATAGGAAAGAATCTTCATTTTCATAATAAATGACCCACCTTATTATTTTAGAAATTTTTTAAAAATCATTGCTTGAGCAATGTCTGTTGTCCTATAGTGAATATAGGTGGCTAGATATCTGTGTTATTTCTTAACTTGCCCAAATCATTTTAGTGGTTAAACTTTCTTAGGAAAATTTGGTTCTTAAATATTTTCTATCAGCATTGTGAGCATTGGGCACCATTTATCTACAATTTTTAGGGTAACACATGAATTACGATAAAGTTGGGACGGTTCCCCGTTCCTTTTTAAGTCTCTTAACTTTTTTTTTGTTTTACATTTTGCATGACTTAAACATTTTTTTGGTTTACTACATGAACATCGGTTATTTTAAAGAACTTGTTTCTAAATCATGATGTATGTACAATGAATTGCGAAGAAATAATGGAATAAATATTAATGATATGTCATTAATAAAGACGATATCATACTGAGACATGATGATCTTAGCTCCAGATAATTAAAAAATTGTACTTTGTCCAATTGTTTGGTTTGTAATGCACTTGACTTGATTTGCGTTATGAGTTTGTTCTTTTTATTTTGCTTACTATAATAATTCTGTACTTTTTTCAAAAGTATTTTTTTTTTAAGTTAAACTTTTATAAATTTTTCTAGTTTTTTTTTTATATTTTAATCATATATTTTTGCCTTGTGTTCTATTGTTAAAAATATTATTTTTGCTTGTGTGTGTTTTCTTTTTAATTTTAATTAGCTTGTCATAGTTTGAAATGATTCGCTTGCACTGCGTTGAAAACGAGCATCTAAAAAGTAAGCATTTCCCAACATTTTTTTTTACAATGTAACAAAACTTGACAGTTATCGCTTTCCCAAAATTTTAAGCGACATCAATGCTAGAAAATTTTGTTCGGACCTCAAATCTAACCTCTTCTCGTTTCTTATTTCTCGTAACTTATTAATCGTGCTCTCCACAGATTCTAAATTATTTTCTGATCGTTTATCATTTCTGTAGTTGTGCTACTTTCTCCAATTATTTTATCATATTTCTAGAGTTTAGATATTGATTTGAAGATAAAGATTGTTTCGAATTTAACACTCAATAGAGAGCACTATTATACACTGTAGTGAAATTAGAATCATAATGATCGACCTTATCCATAGATTGTTTAAAAGTAGAAAATTATTTTGAATATGTTTATATGTATATGTTTTGGTTTATTATTTACAATAATGATCCTTTCGCATCGTCCCTTCGTCCGCCGTACGTCGGCCTTCAGTGCAGCTGCACTTTTCTCTAGGTGAAAAAATTAAACATTTACTTCTTTTGACTTGTGTGAAAAGGTTATGTAAACAAAAATATGGGTCTGATTACTAACTGACATATGTAAACTTATTGCGAGAGGCGCAACAATGTTATGTATCATTGAAGCCATGGAAATTTTAAGAATGTTATATTAGTTGAACATAACAAGATGAATAATTTGAGATCATTCCGATTTTTTTTTTTTTTAGATCATTTCGAATTGTTTTTATGAAGATTAAGTCTGATAGACTTAATTTTATTCAAAAATATCTTTCGATTTTATTGAAATCATGTGGGAAAACAATTGGTAGTATTCAAAATGTCCTAAATATTAGAAAATAAAATATTTCTTAAATATCAGTTGGACTTGGCCCGTAAAGATGTCAACTTCAAATAACATCTCAGAATCTCAAGTATGACCTTTGCATCCTCGTACTAATGCCTATACTAGCGAAGCGCTATGCAAGTTCGATCCCATTCAAACTGTATTGAAAATGTGAAGTCATTTCTGTCTGGTTGCCATTATTATTTCCAACAACATGAATTGGTACTTTTCAAATTTTTAAATGTTCCAAGTACTCTTGGAATTATTTTCTGTATACTAATTTTGTTCTGATTTTCATTTTAGCGTCTTCTAAAATGTTCTGGTGTCATGCGTGTGGAAAAACCTATCAACATCATACATCTCTAACACGTCATATGAAAAGTGAATGTGACTATTTAATAGCAGAACCTGCGTATAAATGTCCTGTTTGTAATCACAAAACTAAAAGAAAAGAAAGTCTGAAGTTGCATATTTCTATAAAACATTGTTATAACGCTAAACGAAAATAGTGACAACTTTCACATAAAACACAACACTGTTCTGAAAACAGTACAAGAACCAAAGATATTGTACGGTGATGACGTCATGTTCTTACTGTACGATAACTATACGAAATTATTTCTCATGTTGTCCCCCCGAAAAAATGTTTACGTGCAAAATATAACCTTTTTGGTTGCTTCATTATTTCTTTAATATGTTCCTTGTTTTGTATTTTTATATCAATGTGGTATGATTTTTGCCGACTGTACTGAAAAAAAACTCCTTATAATATTAACCCATGGCATTATATCCTAATTTGGATTGCCTTTAAATTTGCTCCAAAAGAACGCATCCGTTGAGTAAAAGGTACTGAGTATCAATATAATTTTAATAACATATCTTAACTTTTAAATTCAAATAGAATAATCTCAACTTTCAATTGAAATGAAATGGGGTATTTAAATTAATATGTTTTCGGATTTAAGGAGTATTTTTAATGGGTTCCTAAGTGTGGTTTCGAAAGTTATGTCAGGTTTTGAAAAGATACTTTTAGGATTTGTTTATCTCCCTAAAGCATTCATTTTACCGATTTTATGAATCAGGATGATGCATAATCTGTAGAACTGAGTGTTTTATTTCTTCATCAGCTAACCTCAGCGTATTCGATGGTTGCCAGGGGTATGAGCCTGATGCTGCTCTTTGCTAAGTACATCTGATACCATACGCAAGGAGAGTATGAATCTAGTCAGCTCTAATAAACATCCTTACATTTTTTTAGTCAAGTAAAAATATAGTATTTTATCTGCCTTATTATGGTTTAACTTGACATAGTATCCCAATTCAACTAAATACTTACATATCTAATTTAGGAGTATAATAAATCATATTGACCAAGGCCCTCAGATCCATGTTAAAAGCTAATTATATTACGTCTCCGTGGCAGAGTGCGCATCACACACGGCTTGCACCAAAAAGGTATTAGGTTCGATTCCTGTGAATAATTTTCCCATTCTTATTATTTTTTTTTTACATAATTAATTTACATCGCCAACAAAACAATCATATCAATGAAAAACATTATAAAAGCTAACGTTTGTAAGAAGTATATCAATAGTCCCCGCTTTGGTCAAAATTATGATTACGGAGTACGTCTTGTGTTGACTATAAAAATAAAACAAAGTATTTATTGTTAAATTATTTACGAATGTAAGTTGAATGTTTACTCGTACATTTGTACATTCTTCATTCTTGCCTTTTATTCGTTAAGCGGTGAAGCACTCGTGAGGAACGCCATTTTGAAGCATGGAAACTGACTTACCTTTGAAATTTGGTACGTTGGCATCATGATTTTCAACTCACTCACAAATTTTACATCTATCTTCTATAATAA
>CM022877.1:4388749-4412737 GCA_012654025.1 Pachypsylla venusta
TGAAAACTCGACATCGGAAACTTGCAAAGCAGCTACCCACATTGACCTCACCCAGCCTGGGTTGGGCCGGAAAAAGCCAACGATACGTGGTGTTCCCAAGCGGTCACCCATCCAAGTACTGACCACGCTTTTACTATAAATTCAAATATTAATTGGGTCTCAATAAAAGAAATTACCGTAGCTTGGTATCAATACAATATTTTATCTACTATAGGTATAGTACTTCTCGATGGTAGGTATGTATCAGACACAAACAATTATCGAATGACGTCACTTGCGTTCTCGTGAAATTCGAAAAACGATTTTTAAATGATTTTCTTCACAGAAAACAACTGAAAATCATCTCCAAAATCATAGGCTGAAACTTCAGGAAAACTATCAGAATTGAAAAATGTCGAACCGTTTTCGTGTTATACTTGTTTTTTGATCAAATTTAGTAAGTTAAGATAGCATGAAAAGTGAAACAATATTTATCAAAGCGAGAAACTTAAATATGGTTGGAAAAAAAATAATGGAAAAATTAAATTGAACCGTGGCGAAGCACGGGGTACATCTGCTAGTCTACTGTATAGTATACTCCAAGACTTCTAGATAGTAGGTATGTGTCAGACACAAAAAATCATCGAATCATTTGACGTCACATGCGTTCTCGTGAAATTCAAAACACGAATTTTCAAATTCAGATGCAACTGTCCCATTAATATTTTTTTCCTAACACTGTCTTGATTTAATACATTTTCAGATTTAATTGCATGTTTACATTGTGGTGAACATATTTGTGTGAATGACATGGACTATTTATTGGAACACTGCAGATCCTGTTCTGGAAATCTTACGCTGAAAATGAAAAATACATTTATATGTTACAAATGTATTTATGTTACCAATATTCTTGGACATATTAAACGACATGTTATTAGCCATGTTCGTCAAAAACCATTCAAATGTTTATATTGTAATGTAAATGCTGAACGTCGAGAAACCATTTTCCAACATATGTCAGTTGCTCATCTTGACGTTAAACCTGAAATAAATATAATTAAACAGGAAAAAGTAGATTAGCAAGAGAAATTCTTGGACAAATTCTAAGATTTGGGAAATTCTCGTGAGAGTTTATTATTTTACTTAAAACCGCTAAAACCGCAAAGTTTCGGGGCACAATATATAGCACAGATGGGACCTATATTTATCCAAATCGGTCAACGCTGAGTGGCAAAAGTGCCCTTCACGGAGGACGACGGACAAGCAGATTTTTTTATTCGATTTTTGGATTCTACGTAGATACCGTGAAACGAAATATATCATTTTTTTCTCTTGATGATTCCAAAGGTTCATTATTGGAAATGACAAACCCAAAAATGAATAGACAATATCGATAACATTGTTCAAATACGAAAATCTAATCGCTAACATTGTTCAAATACGAAAATCTAATCCCTAACATTGTTCAAATACGAAAATCTAATTGATAACATTGTTCAAATACGAAGATCTAATTGATAACATTGTTCAAATACGAGGATCTAATCGATAACATTGTTCAAATTCGAATATCTAATCGATAACATTGTTCAAATACGAAAATCTAATTGATAACATTGTTCAAATACAAAAATGTAATCAATAACATTGTTCAAATACGAAAATCTAATCGATAATATTGTTCAAAATTCCATTTTTTTTTCTTAAATTTTGTATATTATTATTTGTATCAACTGAATGTCCGTTTCTCCGTTCCAAAGTGGTTATTCATAATATTATGTTATGTTTTGTTTATTATATTAACTATATTTATAGCGATATTAATATTATATTACAAGTGCACTTATTTTTTATATTAATTTAATAATTTATATTAGCATATTATAATAGTCACATATTTATATTTTTAATGTTACATATTATATTTTAAATATTTTAATTTTATGCAAAGAAATATTTTTTAAACCCTCTTTTTAGAACAATTTGGTCTTTTTACAGTTTTTTTTATTACATAATAAGATTCATATTATTTTTAATCTTTCAGATAGGTGTATCTATTGTAAAACATTTACTTCAAGCGAATTAAATAGTATAATGAATCATTGTAAAACTTGTATTTATATGCCCCGCCCTGAACCATTTCGTTATAAATTTGTTTGTTATAAATGTCAATATTTTACGTATCAAGCGACAAATATGAAAAATCACTTGCAAATTCATTTGGGAGAAAAACCATATAAATGTCCTCACTGTAATATGCAATCTAGAACACACGATCATTATAAAAGACATTTAAAAACACATTTTCAATAGAAAGAAATGTTGAATTTTTAATTTTTGAAATTTTGACAATTCGAAGTTGATTATACTATCTCAAAGGAAACTGATTTGCCGGAGAAACAACGGAAATCATTTACCAGCTTATATCTGCTAATGTAATTTAATGAAAAATCACTTACGCGGCAACTTATTGTTTGTCGGTAGCAATCACAAATGTGTTAAGTTTTTGATGTTGCTCTGTGCGTAGACGGACTAAGGGAGTGCTTAAATCCATTTATAGAAGTGACAAAATCCCTCTCTTAAAAAATATAAACAAATGTAATGAGCCAAATAATTTGGATTGCGTATCCAATAAATATATTTGAAGAGATAATAAATAATAGGTAGGTGTAAAACTAGTCTAAGATCGTATAATATTCAATATTGTTTGCAAATATAACATTAAAGTTTGTGTGATTAAATCAAGTCCAAATAAAGTAGGATACGTGGTTATATCTGCAATAATGATAATGCCAATGGGGTTTTCTTTTTATTTCAGATTGTTGTATTTATTGCACATCATTTACATCACGTGACCTTAATGATCTCGTTAATCATTGTAAAACTTGTGTGTATATGCCTCGTCCTGATCCATTTCGATATAAGTTTGTATGTTGGAAATGTCAGTACTGTTCATACAAATCGACAAATATAAAAAATCATTTACAAATTCATTTGGGGGAAAAACCATACAAATGCACAGTTTGTAGTTTGCAATTTAGAACTAATGATCATTATAAAAGACATCTGAAAATTCATTTTCAGTGATTTCTCTGTCACGATTATAGCTAAATGATTAGGCAAATAAAAAATACATAGAATAAGCCTACGAATTTATCACTTTACAACATCGGGGTTGTTTAGTATTTGGTATGAAGTCTTCCTAGAGATTGCAATTATTTTTTTATGTTGAGTACACTAGGCCTCTTTGAACTTCTGCTGTTGTTGTTTGCTACGATACGGCAGGGTGTTATTGCCGTAGTTAACATTAGTTTTAAATATAGTAGTCTCTTTAAAACTGCTCCATTAAAAAAATATACTTGACCGAAAAATTAACTAATGAGAGAAGAAGAATTGTTCATAAAATAATTAAATGAAAATCGTTCATGAAATATCCTCTTTTAACTACGTACCTTTATTTTGTACACAATATCTGGACTCCAATGAAATGTGAAGAATAATTACAATTTTGAACATATATTTTTTTTTTAAATATTATATATATCAAGGAGAATTAAAATTGAAATGACAGATAAATAACAGAAAAAACCGATTCGATATTTCAGAATTATTATTTTGAAGAATAATGAAATATTTCTTTTAAAATAAAATTGTAACAAAACAATTACCAAAAACACTATTTATAAATCATTTAAAAAGAAACTAGTTTCGAATCACTCGATTGATCATCAGTCTAGTCGATTCGAAGGATGAAGTTTGACATTTATAAAACATTTTCCAATCAAATTCTGAGCTTCCCAATCTTGGACTAGCACATTTTTCTACACGAACAAGTAAAAATGTTTGGACAAATCATAAATTGTTTTCATATTTTTTTCAGAATATTGCATTCATTGTCAAGTATTCTCATCTTTAGACCTCGATGATTTAGTAAACCACTCTAAGACATGTTCTTATATGAAACGTCCTGATCCCTTTCGTTACAAGTTTGTATGTTACAAATGTCAATATTGTTCCTATCAATCGACTAACATGAAAAATCATATAAAAGTTCATTTAGGAGAGAAACCATTTAAATGTCAGATTTGTGATATGCAATTTAGAACAATCGGTCAAATTAACAGGCACTCGAAAATACACATTAAATAATAACGAACGTATTCTTTCCTTTTTCAAAAATATATATCAACTTTTTTTAGGCATATATTTTTTTTGGTTTTATTTTTAAATACAGTTCGGCGTTGTATAAAAACATTTTTACAATTTCGCACTGTTCTCTTAAGATTGCCCACAAAATCCATATGTAATTCAGCTTACAATCCTTGTACGTCCGATTATTACATGCCTTGGAAGGGTAACAGGAAAATAGTTGGTTTCCTTATGAAGGATAATCCATATCAGTAATGCTTTACATTCCAATTTTTGATTTGAAATTGTTGATACATTTCCAATATTTTTCGAACATTCTTTTCAATTCATTTTTTTTTTTTAAAAAAAAAAGGATCTTTTCTTTTTTGCTGATTCTATGTTTGTTTCCAAATTATATCTTAATCTATAATAATAAAACTCAATGTAACGATAAATGTGTGTATATATATATCACTAATTGTTTAGCCAAAACGGTAAGAGATATCGAAAAATTGATGAGAATGGACCCCCTCAAAACCATAGGTCTACCCAACAGAAAAAATATCAAAATTCAAAAATGTCGAACAGTTCTCGAGCCACGGCCGATTTTTGACCGAACTAGCCGGTCATGGTCCGATATCTTGAGTTTTGTCCGATATCTTGAACAACATATCAACTCAAAGCAAGAAAGTTTTAGGTTGGCTTTTAAACATTAATTTGGAACATAGTTTGCAAAAAATGGTCCAACCGTTTCCGAGTTATTTATTACTGTTTTTCCGATTTTTGTAAGGGGAATCATAGAATACTCTTAATAGCTTCCGATTTTTAAAAAAGAAATCATAGAATACTATTAGCACGGGAACGGCCATGCCTCTAAGGCGCCAAGCTATAGGCCGTAGAGAAGCATGGGCGAAACAGTTAGTCTTCAATACAAACTAATGTTTATAAAACGGTGCTGATGCTATTGAAGTACCCTTTCTACAACCCATACATCAGACAATCGGCATGTATTGCATTCTTTTCCATGTAAATAAATTATGGATTCATCAGGCTAGAGTTACAAGTATCAGCTTTGTGATTATTCAGAAACATAAACATGCCGTTTTCTAAGTTTTTCTTAAATGAAATCTTTTAAATTTCAGATGAAGGGAAATGTCAATATTGTCAAACTTTTTCCTCAAAAGATGTGGCCGAAATTTTAAATCACTGCAAAGTTTGTACGTTCATGCCTCGTCCCGATCAATTTCGATACAAGTTCGTATGTTTTGCCTGTCAATATTATTCGTACCAGTCAACCAATATGAAAAATCATATTCAAACTCATTTGGGCACGAAACCATTTGAGTGTTCTATATGTTCTTTTTCATTTACACAACTTATCAATTTGAAAAGACATATGCAAAGAGTTCATTCAATATCTCAATAATTGAAAGGGTCGTGCGTGGTGGTACATTTAAATTTTATTTTATTTAAATGAATGTGTTCAAATTAAGTTTAAAATTGAAATTTATAAAATATGATCTAAATGAATAAAGAAAAAGACTAGAATTCTAATAATAAGGGAACGTTGGCACGTTGAATATACCAATTTCCGTTAGATCACTGAATTTAAGCAACTTACAGCGAGGTTGTACCATTTGGGTGTCCAAGTGGGTTCGCGCCCACCCCCGTCCCGAATGACCAATAGGCGTTAAAGAGTCAAATTAAAGAAAGAAAGAAAGAAAAAAAAAAGTTTGATTTCATGATTTCACTATACACATGTATTTGCAAGTCTATACTATATTGACCTTTTCTTTGGAAAAAAAAAATCATTCTCGATGTTTTACATTTGGATCAAATAAATTTTCATGAAAAGTCAAAATCTGAAGTTTTTTTTTTTTTTTTTTTTTTTTTTTTTTTTTTTTTTTTTTTTTTTTCAAAATAATGAACTAGATAGATGAATAAAATTTGAAATGGAAAATAACTATATTCATTTTTTAATTTTCAGATAATCACATTTGTATACATTGCAAGTCATTCAGTTCTTCCGATCAAACTGAAATTTTAAATCATTGTCGAACTTGCACTTACATGGCACGTCCAGATCCTTTTCTGTATAAGTTTTTATGTTTCGCATGTCATTACAATACTTATAAATCTACGAATATGAAAAATCACATTAATACTCATTTGGGTCAAAAACCATACAAATGTAAATTTTGTGAATATCGATGTATTCAAAAAAGTAGTTTAGATATTCACGTGATTCGATCGCATTCTTCATCAAATTGATTCTTGTAATATCAAAACAACAACAAAATAACAAATAATTCATAGATTTTTTTTTTCCTTACTGATAATATCTTGTTTTTCTTTGAAAAATATTGATCCAAGGATACCAAAATAAAGTCCCATTTAAAATGATTTTCTTCTTCGTTTTCCAGATGTAAAATTTTGCATTCATTGTAAAAGATACAAATCTTCAAAAATTGAGGAACTACTTTTTCATTGTAAATCTTGTCCATACATGTTGCGCATTGATTCTTTTCGTGCGAAATTTGTTTGTTTTGCTTGTAAGTATTTTACTAGTATTTCTACAAACATGAAAAATCATATTAAAGCACATTTAGGAGAAAGACCATATAAATGTAAATATTGTAGTTATAAAAGTATAACTAGAGCTAATTTAGATATTCATATGAAACTGTTGCATTCTTAATAAATATACAAGAAGTACTATGTATAACTGTATGTTTACCAACGAAAAATATAATAATAAAAAATGTATATTTTAAAATTTCTCATATTGATTTTATATTGGTGTTTAGTTACGTTCTAATACAAATCTAGTACTCTGTGGACAGGGGTTCATGCCATTCATAAAAGGCGACTAAGGGCAGGGTCGGACACAAGATACTACATTATATTCTTCCTATGTCCCCTGTGTATAGGGGACTTAAAAAGTATACTTCTAAGTCAGCCAAGTTTATACTAGTCGTAATAGGCGACTAAGGAAATGGTCGGAAACGATATCTTTTCCATTACCCATGCAGAAAGCAAGAAAAAGCTACTGCATTATTCGTAAGGATTCTCAAGTATCAACAACTCATGTCGAGTTGTTGCAAACCGGACTCATGGCTGATATGAAGACCTATGATGAAGACATGTATTCAATTAACCTCGAAAATAATCATTTACATTATTTCCCTGATTTTCAGACCTACATATTTGTATTCATTGCAAAATGTTTGAATCTTCCAATGTGCTTGATATTCTCAATCATTGTAAATCTTGTGATTATATGGTGCGTGCTGATCCATTTCGTTCAAAGTTTGTATGCTTTGCGTGTGATTATCATACCTATCAGTCTACTAATATGAAAAATCACATGAATATACATCTGGGTGGAAAACCATATAAATGTGATTTTTGTGAATATAAATGTATCCAGAAAAATAGTTTAGATTATCATGTTAATCGTGCACATGGCTCAAAAGGGTTAAGAACGTTTAAAGTTTAATTAATTTTCTCTCAAACTTTATTCTTATGAAATAAATTACAATTTATGTAGTACGAGTATATCCTTGATAGTTATTTCTAAACTTATATTTAGTTTGCAGTACTGGAGATTGAAAAAAGCTTAATTTTCTAAAATTTTAATTTTCTAAATTCCAATTTGTTCCTTTCAAATTGTTGATGATGTCGGCATTGACATATGCACCCCATCTTTTTATGCTAGGTGCATTACGCTTTATACCGAAGGTCCACTTATGACTAGCTAACTATCCACGAGGAAAAGTAAATTGTACTTGAGATTGTAAGATGTTACTTGAGGGTGATATCCTCACGAACCGAGTACACCTGATCTGATGGTGTAAAATAACACAGAAAGCAAATCTGTAATATCATTATGATCGTTAGCTCTTTTGTTATTGACCTAATTATACAGTGATTGTCATGATTTTGGGGGCCCATGTCAATTTTATCGGCCTCCAAGAACAGATTTAGCAGTAGACCTCAACTTATCTAGGGTTGATGTCTCATACATCAGACTACCATCGAAAAAGATGATGCCACTATTGAATGAATGAGTTACGATTTGAAAATTAATAACCTTTTTAATAACAAATAATGGACCAAAAACTTCGGACCAAAAACAAAAAAAAAAGAACAAAAACTTTAGGACACTTGGTATAATTCATTATTTGTTGTTGACATAAGAATCGTTGTCATAATGTTAGAAATAACCAATTTTCATCCAAGATCCTTCATTATTGTGGGCTCTAACCTCCGACCCTCGGCACGATTCCCAAAGGCTTTAAGGTAATCAATTAAGGTAATGCGGTCCTAAAAAAACCTAATTACAATTAAACCTGGACGAAAAAGTCTAATAACTTTTCAATTCTCTTTCAGACATTATCTCCTGTGTTCATTGTCGAAAAACTTTTATGTCTCGCATGGAGTTTGTAATTGATCACTGTAAAAATTGTGATCAAGTTTCACGCCCAGATTTGTATCGTTATAAATTTGTTTGTTATGCTTGTGATTATGCTACATACGCAATGGGGAATCTTAAAAAACATATTCGTATTCATTTGGGAGACAAACCATATAAATGTGATTTTTGTGAATATAAATGTATTCAGAAAAATAGTTTAGATTATCATGTTAATCGTACGCATGGCACAAAAATGTTAAAAACTTTTAAAGTTTAACCAATTTACTCACAAGCCTCATTCTTATACATATATTGGAAATATGTAAAAAAAAAACCCTAATAACATTACAATTCTCTTTCAGACATTATCTCCTGCGTTCATTGCAGAAAAACTTTTTTGCCTCATATGGTTTTTATAATTGATCATTGTAAAAATTGTGATCAAGTTTCACGCCCAGATCCTTATCGATATAAATTTGTTTGTTATGCTTGTGGTTATGCAACTTATTCAATAGGAAATCTGAAAAAACATATTCGTATTCATTTGGGAGATAAACCATTTAAATGTAATTTTTGTGATTATAGATGTGTACAGAAAAGTGGTTTAGATTCTCACTTAGCTCGTTGTCATTGAATGAATTTGTATGTGTGTGAATTAAAATATGTATTGTTGTAGACTTAGGGTTCGAGGATTAAGTAGTCGTTGATGAAAAACGCATTAACTAACTCAAAAAAATAAATAAAAAAAATAGAAAAGAAACTTGGAACACTTTATTAAATAAAACACAATTAAAAGGTTAACAAAAATTCGTACGCTGTTTAACTTCTAAAATACATATACAAACACACGAGGAAGCTGCGTGATTCACACACTGAAAATTCACAATTTAATCACTTGAAATTAACTCACTCAACTGAACTATAAATTTAACTCGGTCCCTACTCGCAGCTTCCTTTTTATACATTTTAACTAAAAATCTAGAAAATTTCAAAAGTATTGGAAAACCCTATAACCTTCTGCATCGTTCTCGAAAGGGGAAGTAAATACGCAGCTCACATTCCAGAATTTCCAGAATAGTCAATTATAAAGGAGATGTATCGCTATCTATTGGAGTTCTTCGGAATTAATTCTATTAGAATATTGGAAGTCAAGGTGATGGTGCATTCATATGTTCTATTAACTTCAGTATTATAAAAATTGTTTCCCCTTTTTTAGAAGTGTTATTTTATATCTACGGATATTTCCCTAGTTTAGGTATCTTTCTGCGAAATAATCAATTTTATTAATTAATTAGAATAAATGAAAAAGCTGTATTTTTTAATTCTTAATATGATAAAAAATATATGTAATATAAATCATATTTTTAGAATTGTCATTTACCGAAAAAAATCCCTATGTTACATAACGAATATGCGAAAGATTCTTTGTTTAGATTTTGCAAGTTTTTAGTTTCTGATGCACTAGCAGAAAGTTATATTGTGTATTTTAGAATGGTGTTTCCAAACTATTGCGTTGATTGATTGTTGAGACTCCATTTCAAATATATTTTAAAGCCTGGGTTCATATAAATGAAAAAAAAAATCGTTATATGTTTTCAGACCATTTTTTTGAAAACTATATTACAATACAGACATACCGACAAGTTTCGTAACTCCCTGCCTAATCTCCAGGGTATCACACTTATTACAATAAAATAAACATATTTAAATAAAAATGATAAGTCTTTTTTTTATTTAAATGTTATATTATTATGTGTTGATACCCTGAAAATGAGGCAGGGAGCCTCGAGGAGCCAGTGATGCTTATGTATCTCTTTTCTTTCAATCTAACTAATCTTTTACTTTTGTTTTTCAGCTTGTTCTTATTGTAATGTTATTTTACCATGTGAAAATGAAATAATTAAACATTGCAAATCATGTCCTTCTATGTTACGACCTGATCCGTTCAGTTACAAATTTGTATGTTATCAATGTACCTATCACAGTTACTCATCAGCTCATATTCGATATCATATTCGAATTCATTTAGGAGAGAAACCATTCAAATGTTCTTATTGTTCATTCAAAGCTACCAATCAAAGCAATTTGACGAGGCATATTAAACATGTACATTCTCAGATCGTATGAGGGAATTATTATTTTGCCATATTTTTTTCGTGGGAATTATTATTTTGCCATATTTTTTTTACAGTTTTTTGTCATTCTGTTTTTTCATTAAAATGTGTGTGTGTGTTTTTTAATTTACTAAGTTATTATTATTAAACTGGTTGCAGGTCTCTATTGAGACTGATTGCAATTGTCATCGCGACCTTTATTATTATTAAACTGGTTGCAGGTCTCCATTGACACTGCTTGTAATTTTTACTGCGACCTTTATTATTATGAAACTGATTGAAGGTCTCTATTGAGACTAATTGTGATCATCACTGCGGCGTTTATTATTATTATTAAACTGGTTGCAGGTCTCTATTGAGACTGATTGTAATCATCACTGCGGCGGTTATTATTATTATTATAATAAACTGGTTGCAGGTCTCCATTGAGACTAATTGCAATTATCACTGCGGCGTTTATTATTATTATTAAACTGGTTGCAGGTCTCTATTGAGACTAATTGCAATTATCACTGCGGCGTTTATTATTATTATTATTAAACTGGTTGCAGGTCTCTATTGAGACTAATTGCAATCATCGCTGCGGCGGTTTTTATTATTATTATTAAACTGGTTGCAGGTCTCTATTGAGACTAATTGTAATTATCACTGCGGCGGTTATTATTATTAAACTGATTGCAGGTCTCCTTTGAGACTAATTGCAATTATCACTACGATCTTTATTATTATTAAACTGGTTGCAGGTCTCCATTGATTAAAATTATCATCGCGATGTTTGTGTAGATTTTTATTGTGACCAGTAAGAGGAGGGGATGGAGTTAGATGCGAACCAACAGACTCGTGTTTACGAATTCACCGCATCGACCAACTGGGCTGCTGAGACTGTTAACTTCTTTTGTTACATTCCATCAATTCTTGTTTCCTTTTTGTATTGCGTTTGAACTATGTATCATGTGCACCAGGTTCAAAATGTATGATTGAATATCCATTTCACCCATCACAGAAATAGCGATGAGAGATGAAAGTGGAAAATATAAAATTTGGACGTGTCTGGCAAAACGTATATGTTTAACTCTATCCATTACCATGCTCCATTGAGAATATAAAATTAAATTTTCAAAAAGTCATCTGGAGGGGACAGAAAAAGGTGGGTCTTCATACCTATAAACTCTGCTTCGTGTTAATATAGGTAGTCGGTAGGTTCCACTTGTATCTACCGACACGCTTGATACATTAATATACATGCTGATAGCCAGTAGCCAGTAGATGTTGAAAAACTGATTACCAAATTCAGATTATTTTTTTTGCTTAACGTCTGTTTAACATGTATTGATTATTCGAAACGTGGGTTTTACCTTCCATTCGCTGGAAACTTGCAAACCAGTTACCCACATTGACCTCACCCGGCCTGGGTAAGGTTGGAAAATAACCAGCATCACGAAAGCGCGAATCCACGTGGACACCCACATGGTTCAACCTCGCTGGACGTTGATTAACTTCAAACGCGAACTGCTGTATTCAACGTGCTATAGACGCTGGCTAGATATATATATATATATATTTTTTTAAATGCAGATACTGTAAAATGCATATTGAATTTACATAGACTACAAATTATTGTTCGGCTGCAACTTACTATTTCAAAGGCTTATAACTCGAAAACGGTGTGGGTGCAAATCAACTTTTTTTACATTTTTCGCGGGTGCATATCGAGTGCATATCATTGCAATTTACCCCATTTTGATATCTTGTGTCGTTCTGGTAGATAAAAACCACGTGGTCTGATACGAAAAGGGTCATATCTTTGAAAATATAAGTTAGTGCAAATCAAAAATCTTTCGGTGTATATATCGAAATCTGTCTGATTCCGACGAAAAAAGTTGAATATCGCCTTGGGTCCCACCAGACGTTAAGTTGGCTGGACCCACATCAAAGACATATAATTCGAAAACTTTGTCGGTGCAAATATTTTTTTATCGAGTGCATATTATTGCACTATACCCCACTTTGATATCTTTTTGGGTGCAGCCAACTTAACACACTCACTGTCCTTAAAAGGAGATTTAATAATTTATACTCTTTCTCTTTCCAGATCAATTATTGAATTTAGAACATCCAATAGTTCCATGTTACAAATATTTTTTGTGTCAAATGAAAGACTTAGAAATTTGATGATATTAATAATAATAACCCAGAGAACATTTATTTGTTTTTGTATAAATATGCTGGATTGGCGAATTATATTATTGAAGGTAGCATTTGTAATACAGGGTGTCCCAAAAGTCCGAGACTACCTGAATATCTTTTGAACGGCTTTATGTGGAGTTTTGAAATTTTGCATGGTATTATATCCCAAATTAAGTCACCTGATGGTGTGACCAATTTGTCAAGGGCGGGTCCCATGTTGCCTCCAGGGGGTCCAACTTTTGTTTTTTAAATACGAACCTCCATCTTGTGATACATTTTCAGAAAGGCAATAGAATTAGAAGTACTTTGCGAAAAAATAGCGTCTTTAATTTCTAAATGGCGGCCATTTGAAATTTCCAAGATATGACTTCCAAGAGTATCTAAAACTAGGCGAATTATTTGCAATGGGATATTCAATGATTCCATAGGGCACCAATGTCAATGTCGAGTAACCTGTTTTTTAGACATAATTCGCCTAGTTTTAGACACTTCGCCTACTTTCTGAAAATGGATCACAAGATGGGGGTTCGTATTTAAAAAACAAAAGTTGGACCCCCCCGGGGGGGACACATGGGACCCGCCCCTGCAAAATTGATCACACCATCAAGCGGTTTAGTTTGGGATATAATACCATGCAAAATTTCAAAATTCCACATAAAGCCGTTCAAAAGATATTCAGGTGGTCTTGGACTGTTGGGACACCCTGTATATGATACACTAATTATAAGCTAACCCTCAGTACAACAGTATATGTACTGTGAACAGCCAAAGAAGTAGCAAGTACACCAAAAAACAATAGAAGTTACTCTCGGTTGATCTAATACATTTTTAGTGGATGTGCCATTATTAGTGGATTGGTCATTTAATTACTTTAAGTCCTTAATATTCTCCTTTCAAAATGAAGTTTTTATAAATGAAAATGATATTTCACCTGAATGAAATTATTTGTTTAAAAAAATATTTAATGTTGGGCTCAATAGAAAAATCTCAAGCTTATATTGAATGGAAAAAAATATTTACTATTGTAAATATTTGTAAAACCAGGAATGCAAAATTGAAAGTAATTTTTTTTTTCTTCACTTTTAAGATTTTCATGTCCTTTTTTTCTTTGCCGAGACGGAGGTTTTAAGGATGGCGAAATCCCTGTCTCGAAACTTACGCTGGAAACATACGAACCAATTACACAAATTGACCAAGATGAGTTGAGCCGGGAATAGCTAAAATCACGAGGACACAAATCTATGTGGTCACCCACTTATAAAACCTCGCTTAACGTTACTTAACTTCAGTGATCTAACGGGAACTAGTGTATTCAACGTACCATAGATCCTGGCTCATTCAATTTTGATTCAATATATAATCTGTGGATAGGGGGACTTAAAAAGAATACTTCCAAGCCACCCAAGTCCATGCCAGTCGTAAAGGCAACTAAGGGCAGGGTCAGAAACGATATCCTTTCCATCACCCAATAAGAAATCAAGGATAAGCTACTGCATTATATCCTCCCCTGTGGATAGGGGGAATTAAAAAGAATCATGCCAGTCGTAAAAGCCGACTATAGGAAAGGTCGGAAACGATATCTTTTCCATTACCCACGCAGAAAGCAATAAGAAGTTACTGCAATATATTTTACCTATGTCCACCGTGGATAGGAGGACTTTAAAAGAATGCTTTCAAGGCACCCAAG
Organism: Pachypsylla venusta; assembly: GCA_012654025.1. Taxonomy (NCBI): domain Eukaryota; kingdom Metazoa; phylum Arthropoda; class Insecta; order Hemiptera; family Aphalaridae; genus Pachypsylla; species Pachypsylla venusta. Next base: position 4,403,265 of record CM022877.1, read on the forward strand.
TTTAAGGCAGTCGTAAAAGGCGACTAAAAAAGGGTTGGAAGCGATATCTTTTTCCATCACCCATGTAGAAAGCAAGAATTATCTGTAAGGATTCTCAAGTATCAACAACTCAGGGCGATTTGTTGCTAGCCAGCCCCGCGTAGTTTCATAATATATAACCTATAGATGATGCTATTTCTCATATTTTGAATTACATTAGAACGGATGTAACCTTTTTCTAAATAGTTCTCTAAACCATTCGTTGTATTTTTTCAGTTTTTTCAGTATGCTCCTATTGCAATATGACTTTGATATCTGAGGATGATATTATAAATCACTGCAAATCATGCACACTAATGTCTCGGCCTGATCCATTTCGACACAAATTTATTTGTTACCAATGTGATTATCATAGTTATTCAGCTGGTCATTTAAGATATCATATTCGAATTCATTTGGGAGAAAGACCATATAAATGTTCTTATTGTTCATATTCTGCTAATCAGCAAAGTAATCTGACGAGGCACAATAAAAATAAACATTGTTAATTATGATATTCGAATTCATTTGGGAGAAAGACCATATAAATGTTCTTATTGTTCATATTCTGCTAATCGGCAAAGTAATCTGACGAGGCACAATAAAAAAAAAAAAAAAACATTGTTAATTATCATATTCGAATTCATTTGGGAGAAAGACCATATAAATGTTCTTATTGTTCATATTCTGCTAATCACGAGGCACAATAGTAATCTGACGAGGCACAATAGTAATCTGACGAGGCAATAAAAATAAGCATTGCTAATTAAATTTATACAATGTGACTATCATAGTTATACAGCTGGTCATTTAAGATATCATATTCGAATTTATTTGAGAAAAAGGCCATATAAATAATTTTGTTGAATTGGGATTCTATGTCAAGTAAATCCATAATGAGGTAAAGAAAATACTATATCTTCACTTGACTATAAAATGATTAAGATGTTAATTAGAGCTGACTAGTACTCTCCAGAGCACATCAAACTCACTTCAAGCTTTGATGATGTGTTCAGGAGAGTACGAAACTAGTCAGCTCTAATTGACATCTTAATCATTTTATAGTCAAATGAAGATATAGTATTTTCTTTACCTCATTATGACCATATAAATGTTCTTATTGTTCATAATAGTGTGCTAATCAGGAGTGTATGTTGACGAGGTACAATAAAAATAAACATTGTTAATTAAATTTTATAAAAAACGTGCACAACATAGTTGACAAATATTTTTCGGTTCTACTTTTTTTCCAGGGAAGGATTTATTGTCAGCACTTTCATTTCAGTGAATTTCAATTGTTTTCAGATCTGCATCCAATTTTTCTTCTTTGTTAATGAAGATTTTGTTTTGAGGGCAGTGTTGCCTCATGTGTTCTAAAAATTTATACCTGAAAGTCAGCCTATATCGTCTTTTTAATTTAACAAGAAAACTATCTAATATGATTTTTTAACCTTCTCGCGCCCGTGGTAGCAAACTTGCTACCAAAAGTTGGTGAATTATCTAATTTTGCTTCTGTCCCTTAGTATTTTTGTTGATTTCAGAGCATTGTGTGAAAGGTTCTTTACCCTTACAGCTAATACTAAGCGGGGGCAGAAGCAAAATTAGATAACTCACCAACCTTCGTAGCAAGTTTGCTATTATGGGCGCGAGAGGGTTAAACAATAATCAATTAAGCAATTTAATTACGTTTTAATTAAAAGTCATTTTTTCTTTGTAATATTTATGCATTGACAGTAAACTGATCTAGTCTTTGTGGAAAGGCTGCTCATTCGAGTTGCTCCCGAAAATATGTATAATGAAATATTCTATTATACATTTTAAAAAATTATTAGTCATGTAGTTTGCATATATTTAAATCTTTTTGAAGTATAAAATAGAATTTCTCGGATGAGAACTGAGAGCAGTAATATTTTTTAGAAGTAGTTTTGAAACTTTTTAGAACCTTCTTTTATAGAAATCAGAATTGATTTATTATATACCTATCTAAAAAAAACTTTTGACGATCCAAAATTAATTTTCTTTCATTTACTATAGATTTTCCAATTTTGCGAATGAGAATACAAATTTAAGGAAAATGAAAGCTATTGCCAGTTATTTCTTGTGTTTCAGAGGTTTCTATAATATCTAACACATACAATATGTCTAAGTAGGACATAGATTCTCTGTTATTGTTCTTTGTGCCAGGGTAGATTCGTAATTTCATATATTTTATTATTAGACATTAGTATAGAATCTTATTTCTTGATATCATATATCTTTGTTGACATTTCATGAAAGCAGTATACTCGTATTATTTCCAAATTTATTTTTCTTTAAAAAGTAGGTCTGAAAATTTTATGTTTCGTTGGATTTTGATTTTTAGTATATTTTTGTTTATGAGTTTAGTTTTGATTTCTTTTGATTTGACTAGATAGTTTGGATTGTTGTTAACATAACATAAGTTTTTGTTTTGAGTTTTGCTGTTCATATTTGTAAGTATTTTGATAAATTTTATTTATTTACCATTTTGGTTGCTACGTAGTGAACAAAAAATATTTTTGTCACATATTTTGGGGATTCGTCAAAAATCTAACAGTTCTAAGCCCTTTGCAGTTTATTTGTTTACTCTTTTCGAGTACTTGATCAATAAAATCAATTTCAATCAATATTATAAAAAAATATTAATTAAAGGATGTCCTCCGTTCGATGTCCTACAATATGTAAGGTTCCTATTGATTTCAGGGACAAGAATGTATGACATTTTTCGAGTTCGAGGGGATGGAACCAAACAGCCCCATTTTCGGCGGGTTTTTTTAAGGGACAAAAAAGTAATTTTACACAAAGACTGTAAATATAATTTTGGTTCCCTAAAATTTGAATAAAATTGGTTGAATCTTGTAAAAGAGGGAAAATGTATAAACATATATTTCTTTGTGTTATTATGTCACATTTTTTGTGAACATCATAGTATTACAAGGTATTCTCAACAATCACTCCACTGTCTCTAAGTCTAAGCGAAACTTTAACAATTTCCTTACAATGCTAGAGCTCTTGTCGCTTGATACTCATTTGTCCTCGGTAGGCTGAGATACCCCCAATCACAAGTAGAAATTTGAAAAAACCTTCATCACATTTTCGAACCGTCCAGGAATCGAACCCGGAATCAAATTTATTTATTATAACGCTTGTCTGATAAGGCAGAGGCCATGAATTCAGACCCACTCAACCCATAATATTTTCTCTTCGATTAGTTTTGCATTATTGTTTTATGTTCTTATTATGAAATTCATGTAACAGAATTTTGTTTTGATTTGATTTGTCCTATAGGTTACATTCTGAATGGGACTTTGCGAATGGCACTATCGGCTGATATAAAATGTTGTCATTGTAATCAATACATATCTTCTGAATTAAGAGATCTCCTTGAACATTGTAGACTTTGTCCTTTCATGGAAAGAACTGATTTGCTCAAACACAAGTATGTGTGTTATGCTTGTTCCTATGCTACCTATTACAATGGAAATATGAAAAAACATTTGCGAATTCATTTGGGAGACAGACCATTTTCGTGTACTTTATGTAATTATAGTGCCACAAGAAACACTCATTTAAAATTACACATGAAAACTCATTTCAAAAATAATTTAAAACATTCCCTATGGCAATGATTTTATTTTGTAAAAAATTGATCTTAATTTTTTCTTTTGTCAATTTATATGCTTTTACAGCGACTCCGTTCGTACCGGATCTCAATTTTTTTTAAATCCATTTTTGGTTTATTATTTTCCATAATGAACCTTTGGAATCGTCACGAGGAAAAAAACCTGAGAATTTGATATTTTACGATTCAACAAGGTTCGTAGAATCCAAAAATCCAATAAAAAAAATCCGTTTGTCCGCCACGCCGTACACTGTGATGGGAACATATCGTTGACTGATTTGAATATAGGTCCCATCTGGGGTCTAATTGTGCCCCGAAACTTTTGGGTGCAATCGAAGCCAACGTTGGCGGTTTTGGCCGCTATTTAGCGGGTTTCAGTATTGCTGTCTAAAAAGATTTGAAATTTGGTATGTATGTCAAATTTAATACGCCCCAGAGTATTTTTTTGTCGGGGGATAGGGGTATTTTTTTAAGCCAGTAAAATAATAAACCCATGTGTCGTCACATTGGAAGAATTTTTACTTGCAGGATATCCCAAAAAACATATATTTCTTTTAGCGACGTATATCTACTAGAGCTCAAATAAAAGTAACTTTGCTTTAGTAAATATGGGTCCAGAAATGTACGCTCTCCGCGCAACCGCAACGTGAATTTTTATGCGTTCGCGCTCAAAACCCACAAACGGTAAGTGCTTGGACGGGGTAAAAAAAAATATTCCCATTATTAAACAAGNCCAATTTTTCCGATTTTTTTTTTTTTTTTTTTTTTTTGAAAATTGACCTTTATTGAAGGACCTAGGTCATGTTTGTATACAATGTATAAATTTAGTCATTTTATAAGTGTGAATTTTAATTGGGTTGCGCAGTTGTTGGTTGCGTTTATAACACTCCAACATGTAACTTGTTTTTACTAGAAAATTAATTAATTGTGGTGCGATTGTTTTAATATTTATTATTATTCTACTGTGGGGTTATTGGTTCCGCAGTTTGTCCTGGATGTTTTACAAAATTAAATTAATTTAAGCTTTAATTTTTTAAATCTTAATATTACTTCGCTGATCTCATTCAAATGCAGGGTGTGTCATTTTAAAAGACATAGTCAAGTATCTCAGAAACATATTTTTTGCGGGAAATTTAATGAAAACCTTGAATTTTTCTTCAAGATTGCCTTGAAGGTTATTTTAAGGTCAACTTTGTTTTTTAAAATGGAACAACGTATTTTTTATTGTGGTTTTGAAATATTATTTGCTTAAAACTTTTTTTTCCATTTGTGATAATGTTTACCTTGACGTGCTTTGAGTAAGAGATATCAAACATATGAAGTATTATTTGCAAATAGGCGTGCTGTAATGCCACACATGTTAGATAACCAAGGACAAAATTATGTCGATAAATGTAAGTCAAATCGAAATAAAAATGTACGCAAAATATATTTCTTTTTCAATACAGAGTTCCATTTGAGAGAAAAAAAGTTTACTTTAAAATAACCTTGAAGACGGTCGCCTTCGTGGTGAGAAATAAGTCCTCAAAAAATAAATATGTCCTCAAAAAATTAGTGGGGTTTGTATCCGACGTTTTCTTCCTATCTCTAACGGTTTCCGAGATATTTGTCCTTTAGAATGACTCGCACTGGATAATGTTTTTAAAAATGTATCCCTGTATTACAAGAACTATGCAAAGTGCCATATTTATTCTTCTTTTACGAAGTTTCTAAAAAAAAACATGTTCTTCCTGTTGTATTGTCACTCCTTTATTTTTTTATTAAAAAAATCTTTTTTTAAATTAATTTGTGCCATTTTTTTCTAACCTATTAAACTTATTTTTCTTATAAAATCTTTTGTGTTTTTATTTACCTCCCCTAAATTTAGTATGAGGTTAATTTGAAAATGTGAATAAGGTTTACTGGGTCAAAACGGTAGCTGTTTAGAATGGCAAAATGTTAGTAAACTCGGTATTTCTTTCATGATGACAGATTTAAATTTTAAGTAAAGATCATTTGTGCTTATCAATATCTACACCTGGTTTGAAGTTGTCTAAGCAGAAACAAGTCATATCCAAACTAGACAACTTTCCGGGAGGAAGAAAAAACTGTTAATATATAGTTGTGCTCAGTGAAGTTTCTGCATAGAATGGGAATATTAGTGCACTCATAACAGAGTGAGTAAAGGACAGACGAGAGTTGTTTATGCTTAGAATAATCTATTTACATGAGAAAATTTCAAATATGGAAGAAAAAGATATTTTAAAAATTTGGCGCTCGGGTCGTTTCTTTTTAGGCCCGATCCTACCACGACATGTTTTCAGGGAGTTTCATCTAACACTGTGTCAATCTGTGTTAATACTATACCCAAACCCGAGTGTTTCAAAACTTGGCTTTTGGTAGGACCAGACCTTAGAGGGCTTCATATCAAGATAGCGGGGTGTTTGATTATGTGCTTAGATCAAACTTGCACTTTTTTCTTATTTTCCTGCATAGTTTGGATTATCCACCTATTTTGGATACTCGGATATATTATTTAAATTCCCCTAAGGACATGAGGGGGATGTATGACTTTTGCTGTATGTTTACATTTTATTTTTTTTATTTTCAGTAATTTGCCAGTATTGCCAAATTAGTATAATAAATAATGCTGAAACTTTGGTTCAACATGCTCAAACATGCAGAAAAGTGTTGAGACCTGACATAAAATATAATTTCGTTTGCTATACTTGTAGATATCATACAAATGTTAAAACGAACATGTTAAATCATTTAAGAAAACATACGGGAGAGAAACCATTTAAATGTCAATATTGTGATTTTAGAAGTGCTCAAATTGGACCTGTAAATGCACATATGCATATAAAACACTCAGATTTTGTTTAAAAATGAATACGTACAATATTGGCCACAGCACTTGAAAAGCCAAAAAAGACCGAGCGTGCTGTATGAACGCTAAACACAGTTTTAAGGTAGAGATTACTTTAGATGTAGACATTTTGATACGATGTAAATTCTGACATAATATTTTTTGTGTGTTTCATCCTCTTCAATGGAAAATCTCACTTTTCTTTGTATTGGTATTTGTTTACAATTTTTTTTTTTTTATGAATGTCAAACGCACAATTTAAAACATATAAATAAATTAGATGTTATTCTTAAATTTCTTTTTCGTCGTTTTATGAAGTTCTTCATTCAGCGGTCGTCTCTAGAAACATATTTAAGCTTTTTTTTGGTTTTGGTTTTATTCCCTTTTAATATTATCCATTATGTTCATCACTGTGAATATTTATTTATTTTTCACTGCCAAAGTTGTAGACTTTTATAGGTATCTAAATAGGTATTCCACAATCGCTCTGAATAACTTCTTGTTCAAGCAGTGAATATGATTTTCCTTCTTTAAGCTTTTTGTCACTTTTTCACGGATTTTTAACTATGCATTTTGATTTTATGTTTATTTTTGCAATTCTGTGTTTATTTGATTTTATGTTTATTTTGCAATTCTGTGTTGAACGAGTACGTTCAGAGATATTTTGATCATACAATAATTAATTATTATTATTGAATACTGCGTACTTGTGTTGGGGGGATCCAGAAGATAATAGAATCTGCTAATACACGAATCATTATAAGTCTTATCTTTATAACTTTGAAGATGAGGTTTCAAAGTTTTGGACATTGCGAGCGCAGATGTGAGGAGGTGAGGACTATGTTGGTGTTGGAAATAAAGTGAGTAAAATAGAAGTTTAGAAAAGAGTGCAGATATGTACTATCATAAAATAATGCAGGACTAAAAGTACATATTCCTCGAGACGACTGATACGACTGTCGAGACGACTGATACGATCTGAGCGATTAATGTAAAGTTGTACGACTCTCAACAGCTCAACGACTGTCTTGTACGATCAACGATCAAGTCGTTGGGAGGGACAGGGTCTCACTGAAATGCCATTACAATAGTGCCTCAATAGAATCGTAAAACGATCATCGTTCATTAATAATCGTTGCAATCGTCTCGGGGAACACGCACCTTTAAGGTCCTTAAGGAAAGGAGCGGTAATGTAGAATTGGCGTAAAACCAAAGATGTCAAAAGAAAATGTCAAAATGATTTGAGTGTGCAAATACGGGAAAACGCACGTTTCCTATTGTGTCATCCGAGACGCGAATTTATTAAAATTTATAAATAATTCATTTTGTTTCAGTTCAATGTCAATACTGTCAAAATAGTGTATCTTCTCATTCAAAGGATCTACTAAAACATTGCAGAGACTGTCTTTATGTAAATAGGCCAAATGCTTCATTCAAATATATGTGTTTTTGTTGTGATTATCATACCATCAATAGTTCGCATATGGTGAATCATGTACGAAAACATACGGGAGAAAAACCATATAAATGTCAATTTTGTGATTTTTGTAGTGCTCAAGCAGGCCCTGTTAAGACTCATATGTTTATTAAACATTAAAAGTTTTTCAATTTTCGAAAGATCTTATTTTAGGAATTTAGTCTAATTCATATTTTGTAATCCTGCCAAAAATAAAGAAGTTGTTCAAATCTCAAGCCATGATATTGTTTTTTTTTTTTCTCCCCTGCTTTTTTTGGAATTTAAATTTGATTTTAGGAGTTCGCTTTGTTCAAGTAGGCAATTCTGAACCCTTATGGAGATATAAATATTATAATATTTTTATAAAAAAAAAAGAATAATGTATTTTTTTTTTTAAAAAAAAAAAACTTCAGAACCATTATTATTTCTTTTTTAAAAAAAAATGGATGCGTGAACTTATTCCACTAGCAAATTTAAATTTTTTAATAGGGCGTACTAAATTACAAGATATTGTTTACGCCACTGCGCTGAACATGTAGTGTTTCGTATATTTCGGTTCGGACATTTGATTGGCTCTTCCTTGCATCCGATCTTTCCCTATCTTTAAACTTTAAAATTCAGTTCCAAAAAACCTACCGCCCGCTATACAGTCTGCTACCTATAATCTAATAATAATTAATTAATACGTCGCGTCGTATAATAATTTCAAGTGCATCAAGATTCAAGCTGGCCAGCCATCAAAGAAGCTACCACAAAAGCGGCAGGTAAATTAATCCTTATTCCTGTTTCTTGTTACCGCTCCCACAGATATATTGATTCTTTTTAATCTGATAATTTCATTGAATTTCTTTACACTATGTTTCAGTTCAATGTCGATATTGTCAACACTATTTTTCCTATAACACAAAGGAACTTTTAAATCATAGCAAATTTTGTCAATATGCAACGAGATCTAATAGTACTGATAAATATGTTTGTCTGTTTTGTGATTATCATACTATAAATAGTTCTCATATGACAAATCATATAAGAAAACACACGGGAGAGAAGCCATTTAAATGTCAATATTGTGATTATAGTGCCACACAAATTGGACATATAAAGAGTCATACACTTATTAATCATTCAGCGTCCTAAAATATTTTTCTGAATTTATGAAGTCATTAGTAATTATTAATAATAAACTCATTAATAAACTTGTGATTTTTGAATATATTGGATAATTTTTTTTTTTTTGATAAATTTTGGTTTCATTTCAAAACTAGTATATTTTTCACATTTTCTTTGATTTCATAAAACTTTTTGAATATAAGAAATAAATTAACTACGGGTGTAGAGTAATTGTAAGCCAACGATCATACCACGTTGAATACACCAGTTCCCGTCAGATCACTGAAGTTAAGCAACGTCCGGGCGTTGTCAGTACTTGGATGGGTGACCGCTTGGGAACACCACGTATCGTTGGCTTTTCCCGGCCCAACCCAGGCTGGGTGAGGTCAATGTGGGTAGCT
>CM022877.1:4414806-4428281 GCA_012654025.1 Pachypsylla venusta
TAGGTTAACAAACGTGTATGTAATATGTATTCTATGTGCATACTCTGATCGCGTTTAAACGGTTGTACCTCGGTGATATGATTATTAATGTGGGAGTCAGATTTATTATCATTTTTTTCTCTCATCTTCTCGAAACGAAGTTCGGGTACTCAGCTAGTAATTTATAATGAAATAAGTACTCAGCAACATGGTTTTATGGAGCGAAGATCGACTGTAACAGATTTACTCTGTTTTTATGATTTAGTGGCGGAATGTTTAAATCAGGGCAAACAAACAATCACTGATATTGCTAAATGTTACGATCGAATCCACCACGATATCTTATTAAAAAAACTTTATAAATTTGGCCTCTCATACCTTGTAAAGTTTTTTGCGTCATATTTACAAAAAAGGGAACAAAAAGTAGTATATAAAGATATGCATTTCAAAGAACACGTGTCTTATTTGTATTTTCCTACCTCTTCGGTGCCACAGGGATCGGGGTTGAGTTGTCTACTTTTTGTGATAATGATCGATGGCATGGGGGAAGTAATAACTAATTCAAAGTATCTCCTTTATGCCGATGATTTTAAGCTCTTTCGAACCATAAACTGTGAAGAGGATAGCCGATTACTCCAAAAAGATCTTACATCCGTATTTAATTGGCTTAATGTACACAAATTAACCCTTCACGAGAGCAAGTGCGAAACAATGACTTTAACCAATAATAAAAGTGAAATGAATTTTGAGTACAAAATAGGAGACCACGTCCTAAAGAAAGTACTAAACAAAAAAGACCTAGGCGTTACTTTTGAAAAAAATCTTTCATTTCATCTGCACATTGACAATGTAACAAAAAGTGGTTTTAAAGCTCTAGGCATGATCCAACGATTTTCTAAACACTTTCGAAATATTGATGCAATTAGGACATTATACACTTCACTAGTTAGATCAAAACTCGAATATGCCACTGTGATCTGGCAACCTCGCACGAAAGAGGGGATAAATAAAATTGAAAGTATTCAATCCAAATTTGTGAAGCACCTTTTCTGGAAAATCAATGGTTTTTACCCATCCTACCCCCATGCCATTGCGTCTGACACGTTGTGCGAACACCTCAATCTTATGAGTCTCAGAGTCCGTAGAGATATCTGCCTCCTGATGTGTATCTATAACATCCTAAATTATCTAATATCTTGTCCTCACGTCATGGAGCAGATATCTCTTAACGTGCCAAACCTAACACTGAAATTGAGAGAGAATAAACACTTTTTCAACATCAATAAAAATCGCAAGTCCATTTATCTTCACTCAACCATTCCATCTGGGTTAATTTTATTTAATACATTCTCCCGAAATCTCGATCTCTCGATGGTACCGAAGAGGTTTAAGGAGGAATGTCAAAAGGTTCTGAATGGGTGTCAGTCTCTCTCAACATATAGAATTTTTTTTTTTTTCTAACTTGTTTTAATGACGTGTTTTCCACATGTGGAATTCAATATGTTTTGTTTTTATATTTATTTATTTTCCCCCATTTATTGTTATACCTTTCTGTATGTTAATCAGTAGATAGGTACTTGTAATTGTCCGTGTAACTGCACGAAAAATGCGTTCGGATAGAATCTTAAAAAAAAAAAAAAAAAAAAAAATACTGGTTTTGATGCTACTCGATGGAAGCCCCTTAACATTATCATTGCGACCTTTAAAGATGTATTGCGACTGGGTTCGATAGCTTCGAATTTCCAAGAAATTGTGATAATAGAACGATATAACACTAGTGGATCAAGGTATTCACGTTAGTGAAACATTTATACCAAATTTCGTCAACATCGGATGAAAATTGTGGCTTGTATCGCGTAACATACATACATACACATATACAAGTGCATTTCGGGATGTAAAAATGGAGTTCACTAACGTTCACAAATATAAGAATCATTTAAACAACATTGTTTTTTTTTAAAAAAAAAAAAAGAAAGTTTACAATTTGATAAACTGTGAGAGCTATTTATTTCTAACATTCGAACCGATTTACAGGCAAAACATTCTAGCCGATTTATATTTCATGTCTTGTGTCTGCAATTATTGTTGTAAATAAACACAATTTAGCTCTATTTAAAAATTGCATTGCTAAAACAAAAGAAAACTGGTTACCTTTAACGTTCTTTGTTTTTTATAATGAAGATAAAAATAAAATTGTTATTTCTTGTGGACAAATAAATATATTTGTCCTAGAAATGAACAAAGTTTAATAAAATGATCGTTTGAAAATGTTTGGATTTTGAATTTAGATTGTTCACAGTCAGATACCGGAGTGAAGTGACCAAAATATCGTATTTTATTTGTTAGTCTCAATGGCAATGTTTTTAAAGTTTTGTTTCTAGTCAACAGCTATAATAATGCATGATTTATAAAGTTATAATATGCATGATATATTTATTTGGAATATACATTGTTTTTTAAATCAATGAATATGCTATGGTCTAAAAAAAAAAATATTATAGGTAGAGTTCATTTCAGTCCATTACTTCTTGTTTGCCGATCTTCGTGGCCGAGTTGTTATGACCATTGACTCTTGGTCCGGAGGTTGTGGGTTCGAATCCCGCCCGGAATTTTCTGATTGAATTTTCTCGTTTCCGGAATGGCATGGCTGTAGTGCCCTGATGCAATGCGAAAGCGGTTCCGAGGCATAACTTTTTTAAAAAAAAATCATTACGAGTTTCTATAGAAATTGTGTATGAAGGAAACCTACTTTGTCAAATGCCATAATCAAAGATTTAATGTTAGTTTTATTAAATTATTGTTTATTTTGTTGTCGGAAATATAATATTATGTTTTAACAAAATCTTGATGTATATTCATTCATTTCCCTCTCAGATATATAATTAATGTAATTATACTTTTTCAAAGTCAAGTGAGAAGTTCCCATAAGATCACGTGAAATCAAGCAAATATTGGAAAGGTTTTACTTTGTGCCAGGCTAGGTGAGGTCAATTTGGGTAGCTGCTTAATAGATTTCCTGAGAATGGAGGGTGAATCCCCAATGTAGCCACCGAAAGGAGCATGCCAGCTGTATTAGGTGACGGTCCTAAGCCCATGTAAATACAGAAGGTTTGGTGTTGGGAAGGACATCCAGCCATTAAAAAACTCTGCTTCAAACCATTGATGAGAGATAATCAGCAAATAGCGAGCTGCGCAGTTTCCATGGATACCGTGAGAAGCGCGGTTACCGCGCCAGGAAAGAGTTACAGCTAAAGAGAGTAGGAACCGAACAAAAGGTTTTGGCATGCTAGAAAAAGGAAAGCAGCGTAGACGCCAAATAGAATTGGGAAAGGGTGAAGTTAAAGATCCTCCTTTTGAATTTTTCTTTAAAGAATCACTTTTCATTTTGCAAATTTTACAAAAATGGACAATAGATGTACATTTGTACAGTTAAAATACATTCAATATCATTACAAAGATGGACAATAGATGTACATTTGTACAGTTAAAATACATTCAATATCATTACAATATAAAATTTACAAAATGAGTTGACATATGTCATCTTCTTCTGGAGACACCATCAGTGCAACTAAGTCAACTAACTATATAAAAAAAGTAATCATTGGAAGGTGCGTGTAATGACACTTGCATGAGAGTAGGCCGCGTTTACATTATCCCTTACTCCCAATTGCTTTTTTTTTTAAAAAAAAAAAGAAATAATAAATTTCTTTCTTTAGTATTTTTGAAGTTATACTTCTTCAGGAGCGTTATGAAAAAATGATGAGAGTGAAATTTTAAGATGCGCGCGCACCTGTAAAAAAAAATATCACCTCATCAGTGTAACACAAAATTATATTACCGCATAGTTTAACACAAAATTAAAACACAGATGAAGTAGTTATGAAAAAATGATGAAGATGGAGTTAGTTATGAAAAAATAATGACAGTTAAATTTAAATATTGTATTTTCTCATTCTATATCCATAGGACATCGTGGCTCAGTGGCAAGGCCTCTGTTTCATATTTGGTAGGTCACTCCCGGGTGGGGTAGTATGTTTTTTGAAATATTATTAAATTTATTTTTAAAAAGAAGTATAACTTCTCACGCGCGTACATAAGTATACAGACCCATTTTTTTTTTTTTTTTTTTTTTTTTTTTTATTAATTTGCGTTATTTTTATTGTTTCACAGATCAAATTTGTATACATTGCAAAAATGTATTTTCATCTGATGTAAATGAATTAATTATTCATTGTAGAGAATGTCCAGCCATGCTTCGACCAGATTTGTTTCGCTATAAATTTGTATGTTATGGATGCGATAACTATCATTCCTATATGGCAGGAAACATAAAGAAACATATTAATATTCATTTAGATGATAAACCATATAAATGTTCTCATTGCATTTATAGATCAAGAGAGAGTCAATCGTTGAAAGTGCATCTTAAAAGGATACATGGAATTGGTTGAGGAATATGAGTATGTTATGGATGCGATAATTATCATTCCTATATGGTAGGAAACATATTAATATTCATTTAGATGATAAACCATATAAATTTTCTCATTGCATTTATAGATCAAGAGAGAGTCAATCGTTGAAAGTGCATCTGAAAAGGATACATGGAATTAGTTGAGGAATATGAGTATGTTATGGAATTGGTTGAGGAATATCATCAATTACATTTTCTTTTATTTTAATATTATTTTTATTTTAATATTATCTATGTTTTATTATTTTATTTTATTACATGACTTGTTGATACTTGGGAATCCTTACGTATAATACAGAAGTTTCTCCTTGCTTTCTGAATGGGCAATGAAAAAAATATCGTTTACGACCCTGCCCTTAGTCGCCTTTTACAAATGGCATGAACTTGGCTCCCTTAGAAGTATTCAATTAAGTCCCTCTATCCACAGGAGACTTCAAAAGACTTAAAAAATATATAAAACATAAAAGTCTTAACAAAACACTGTGCTACAACTCTGGGAGGGCCATTTTGTGTTTTCAGCTCCGATTTTGAGGGATTCAATGTTTTTAAGGAATTTTATGATTGTAAGGAATCTGAGTATTTAATTTTTCTTCATGGGAGTATCACAATAGTGTTGCTAGGTTTAAAAATATAAATTTTAAGATTGTTTTCCTTTGGTCATTGAATTGGGGCGGGCAAGAGACTCGCCACAAGAGCATTAGATGGGTATGTCTTAAATTTAAGTGGCTAAGTCTCAATCTAGAGAGAGCTATCTCTCAAGGGTTCTTTTAATTAGCAAATACAATTCTTTGCCGGCAAGCAACTCCTCTTGTTATTACAAAAATTCCTGATGCTTGTCGTAAAATTATTCTATTGCTCTAATCTGTTCATCGTGTTTTGTATAATTTCCTCTCATTTTGAAATTTTTAAGATAAATCCTTGGTGTAATGAATTTCAAATTTCTCTTTGATCCGTATTAGAAAGACAGTCATGAGCCCGTTAGATCACTGAAGTTAAGCAACGTACAGCGAGGTTGTACCGTGTCCGTGTCCACGTTGGTTTGCGCCCTCGTGATGCTTGCTATTTTTTCGGCCCAACCCAGTTTGGGTGAGGTCATTGTACCTACAGCTGGTTTGCAAGTTTCCAGCGAATGAAGGGCAAAACCTTCGTCTCGATTGACAATTGATGTTAAAGAGACCTTAAGCCAAAAAAAAAAAAAAAGACATTCATGATGGTATAATTTTTTTTCTTGTAGCAGTTACTAAAAATACAGAAAAATGTTCTCTATTAAAAATAATAAACCAAAATTTATAAAAAATAAAAGTCATTTTGTGGCCAGAATTATTAAAGAAAAAAATCAAAATCTCCTACGGGCAATGAAACCAATTTTCAAGGTCACCATTAAATTTCCCCCTAAAAATATAGGTAGCTTGTATCGAACGCTTTCTTCCTATCTCTAACGGTTTCCGAGACATTTAACTATGTCCTTGAAAATGACTGACCCTGTATTTTATTAACTTATCACTTTTAGAACCTATTTCATCGAAATATTATCTAACTTGCTCCCTAATTGAACTAATAGGTCGCTAGTTTTACAATCTCTTATATTATCACTAATTTAGAATGTATTTGTAATATTTATGTACGTAAATTGTTTCATATTCATAATCAAAAATAATATAAATATTCTTTTATAAAAACAAATGCTAGTGATATTTGTTATTTCATGTATTAGAGAGAGAGAATAACCAATTTATTGAAAAATATATACTACCAAATTACATTGGTTATCTTTTGACACATCATTTTTTTGTGCCTCTAAGGCGCCTGGCAAAACGTTTAAATGTTGTGTTCTAAAGGTTGCATTATACAGGCTGAGCACAAACCAATACTCCCCCCCCCAATTTCCATTGTCCTTGAAAAATAAAAGTAGCAATATAAGAATCGTATAGCGAAGCACGGGCGAAACAGCTAATTTTCAATAAACAAAATATTGGGGCCCGGGGGACCCTAATTTTTCAAATCGAAAAGCCCTTAAGACCAACCATCACATATTGAAATTGTACGTTTCTGCAACAAGCCGCCTAGGGCCCCCAAAAACTATACAGCAAATTTCCTTCATACTCCAAACATGTATACAAAAATCGGATGAAAATTGTGGCTTGTATCGATACATACATACACATATACAAGTGCATTTCGGGATGTATATGGAAGTCAAAAGTGGAGTTCACTAACGTTCACAATTATTAATTCTTAGAAAATTATTTTGTTAGATTAATTTTTTAGAAAATTATTATTTTTCCTTACTTTATAGGCGTAGACCTATAGCGTATTTCCTGAAGAATAGAGGGGGAGGGGCGCATAATACCATCCTAAATACAAAAGTTTTCTCATTTTCTTTGACCCGACAGTGATTATATCTCGATGTAACAGATGAAAATGTATGTACTTGAGAAAGGAACATTAAAACGACATTTTTTAGCTGAACAATATAAGTTTTTTTTTTTTTTTTTATTNCATTACTTCAGGGCACTCCTTTTACAGCCATGCCATTCCGGAAACGAGAAAATTCGATCAGAAAATTTTTGCTCCGGGTGGGATTCGAACCCATAACCTCCGGACCAAGAGTCAATGCTCTTAACAACTCGGCCACGGAGATCGGAGAACAATATAAGTTGAGCAAGTCCAACTGATGAGTCCTCTGACAGTGTGAATGAGAGTGACTGCTTGTGAATAATGTTGAACAAAATTTTCTGTGAAATTAATTTCCTTGCCATCGTGGCCATATTTATACTGGGTGAGTCATTTTAAAGGACAAAGTCAAATAGCTTGCAAACCGTTAGAAATAGAAAAACAACGTTCCATACAAACCACCCCCTTTTATTGGGAGGAAACTTAATGCTGACCTTGAAACTTTTCAGCAAGGTTATTTTAAGCTCATTTTTTTTTTTATCGAACCCTATGTTCTTGATTGCGGTATCGGATTTTTTTTTTGAAAATGAAATCTTTTTTGCTTAATTTTTTTTTCGATTTGACATACGGATCTCGAGATAATTTTGACGTGCTCTTACTAAAAGAGATATCTAACATGTGTAGCATTACGGAACGCCTGCTTGCAAATATTTGTGCATAAAATCTTGCTGTTTCAGTCAAATTAACAAATTTATGACCAAATATTTCAAAAATGGCGTGCCCATAAAACTATATATGTTAAATATCTCTTACAGAGCTCGTCACGAGGTAAAACTTATCTCAAAAACTGTAAGTCAAATCGTAAAAAAAATTAAGCAAAAAGATTTAATTTTTAATACAAAATTCAACACCACTATAAAAAATACAGACGTCTCCATGGCAGGGTGCGCATCACACTCGGCTGGGCCAAGGAGGTTCCGGGTTCAATTCCTGGACGGGTCGAAAATTGTATGAACGTTTTTTCAAATTTTCTACTTGGTCTGGTTGTGATTGGGGGTAACTCAGCCTCCTGAGGACAATTGAGTAGCCATGGTAATAGCGGCAAGTATAAATGTTTTTTCAAATTTTCTACTTGGTCTGGTTGTGATTAGGGGTAACTCAGCCTCCTGAGGACAATTGAGTAGCCATGGTAATAGCGGCAAGTTGTAGCATTATATGGAAATTGTTAAAAGTGCAGCTTAGGCTTAGTGATATTGGAATAATTGTTGAGAATACCTTGTAATGCCATGATGCCAACTAAAATTGTGACATAACACAAAGAAATTTACATTTAGAATAAAAAATACAGGCTTCCGTTTTAAAAAAAGACGAGCTTTAAACAATTTCAAGGTCATCATTAAATTTCCCCTCAATAAATAAGGGGGGTTTGTATCGAACGTTTTCTCCCTAACAATTTTTGAGATATTTGACTATGTCCTTTAAAATGACTCACCCTGTATGATGTATGGTTTTATTCATATATTGTTTTCCTTATTTAACAGAGCTAGAAAAACCATCAGATGATGAATCCTATGAACTTACCAATGATGCTGACGATGATGAAATCACCTTTTTGGAAAATGTGGGAGCACCTAAAACAATTCAGATATTCTCGATTGAGAAAATATCTAATAATAATACAGGACCGAACTCCTCTGAAAATGTGAATGAGATTGGCACTACTGAATGCATTCAACCACATGTTAACAAAATATGTAAAATTAGAAAACTCATAGGCAATGCTAAATGGGATACAGAAGCAATTTCATCTTCCTCGTCGAGTGAAACGAGAGATCCTTTAGAAGCTTTTCCAAATGTTTACTATGAACATTTTGAAGATCAAGATGGATTCTATTCAGAAGGTGACGATAAAAATTTATCTTCTGATAATCCATCACAAGGAAGATCGCGAGGTCGTCCTCGACTTCATCATCATCATCATCGAGGTGGTTTAGTAAAAAGATCACGAGGACGTCCAAGAAAATATGAATATAGCGATGAACCACCTGCATTTCCGAGAAGATCGCGCGGACGTCCTCGGAAAGAAATGGTACTCGTTGAAAATGAAGTACAACAAGATCCGGAATATGAAGTGGGCATGGATATATAATATGACATGTTTGAAGAAAATGGCAAATTTCAATTGAAATTATTGTTTTCCCATTTTTTTAAAAAAAATCGTTTGATCGACATTTTTATTTTAAAATGTTTTTTTTTCAATGCTCAGACGATTTTTTTTTTTTTTTTTTTTAAAAAAAAACACCCGTTTTATAAAACATTATTATGATCAACTCACCAAAAACTTTCACTGAACAAAAAATATATATGATGGTGAATCTATAAAAATATTTGATAACTAGTCCCTTGATTAAATTTTACCGTAATTTAAAGCACAAATCAAATATTAGACGCTATTGGGCGTGAATTGGGTACTTTTACTTAAAAAATTTAACATAGTAATCTAATTATGGAATGGTTTGGAACCTTTTTATTGGTCGAATAGTGGAATTGTTTGTGTTTGAAACCTATTTAGTTATCCGATAGTGGAATTGTTTGGAACTTACTTAGTGATCGAATAGTGGAATTGTTTGGAACTTATTTAGTGATCGAATAGTGGAATTGTTTGGAACTTATTTAGTGATCGAATAGTGGAATTGTTTGGACCCTTTTTAGTGATCGAATAGTGGAATTGTTTGGAACCTATTCAGTGATCGAATAGTAGAATTGTTTGGAACCTATTTAGTGATCGAATAGTGGAATTGTTTGGAACTTATTTAGTGATCGAATAGTGGAATTGTTTGGAACCTATTCAGTGATCGAATAGTAGAATTGTTTGGAACCTATTCAGTGATCGAATAGTAGAATTGTTTGGAACCTATTTAGTGATCGAATAGTGGAATTGTTTGGACTGAGTTCCACAAGTTTCGAGTCAAATCGATTCCAAATTTCAAAAACATTTGAATACAAAAAGTAATCAGTTTAAATCTAATAGATAAATTGTTTTGTTTGAACGTCTTTGCTAAATATATCAACATTTTGTTTGTAGTATTTTTTAAATATTTTTAATTTTCTTATGAGTTTTTCTAAATAGGTTATGAAAAAATTATTATGGGACGAAATTTTCAAAGAATGCTTTTGATGATATCTTCAGATTAATATATGTATGTATACTAATGTAGGAAAACTGCGCTATAAGAGAAAATTACAGACGGAAAAACGTTTCAATTTTATTTTTACTTACATTCCATGCTGAATCTCACGAAATCTTCTATTTCTTTATTTATAAACTCGCTGTCAAGGTGACACGGACCTTTTATTTGATTTTTGGATTCTACGTACCTTTTGAAACGTAAAATATCCAATTTTTAGGGGAGATTTTTTTTTTTCTCTTCTTGACAATTCTAAAGGTTCATTATTAAAAATAATGGTGCG
Source organism: Pachypsylla venusta (assembly GCA_012654025.1). Lineage (NCBI taxonomy): Eukaryota > Metazoa > Arthropoda > Insecta > Hemiptera > Aphalaridae > Pachypsylla > Pachypsylla venusta. The sequence continues at coordinate 4,425,131 of CM022877.1, forward strand.
TCCTTAACCAAAAAGTTTAGGACGCACCATTATTTGAGATATGAGACGAATTTAATGGTCCGTTTTGAAAAATATTTTCAAATTCTGAAACTGTTGATATTCTGTCCATTATTAAAATAACGATTTAAAGTTTCACCAGATTATGGCTGTCTCTAAGTCTGTGAAGATTTAAATTACAATCTTTTTAAACACTTCCTGGAAAAATATATTTCAAGTTGTGAAACTGTTGATTTACTCTCTATTGTTAAATGAACGTTTACATGTTTCACCAGATTATGCTGTGTGTAAGTCCTATCGCGTATATGTAGTGTTTGTATTCGAATGTTTTCATTAATTTTTGTTATGTATAGTTAACACTGACTTTGTATAATAGATTTGTAACTATCAGGCTATTTTTATTAATTCATATTAAATGTCTTTGTTATTTACCACAAATTATATCTCGGAAATATCTCTTTTCATTTGTCGATTATAATCGAATGTCTTTGGCGAGATCTGTTAAGAGCCTAATACTAGCAGAATACGCCCTCTTCGCTTGGCGCCTTAGAGGCATGGCCGTTTATAGTTCCAACCCCCTTTTTTTTCGCTATAAAAAGTAGCCTATGTCCTTTCCTAAAATTTAGTCTATCTCCGTACCAAATTTCATCAAAATCGGTTCAGTAGTTTAAGCGTGAAAGCGTAACATACATACATACATACAGACAGACAGAGTTACTTTCGCATTTATATATTAGTATGGATATGGATTTTGAAGTAGTTCATCTATATTTTGTTAATAAATAGCTGTTTCGCCCGTGCTTCGCTACGATTCTTATATTGCTATTTTTGTTTTTTAAGGATAATGAAATGTGGGGGGGGGGGGATCATGGTTTTGTGTCTACCCTGTATAGTGCAACCTTTAAAAAAAACAAGCTTTAAACTTTTCGCCGGGGGCCTTAGAGGCACGGCCATTCTGACTTTTTAGTATTTTTTTAATTTTTGATTCTTCCTTTTTCCGGTTTTTGAAATCTTAACTCTGAAATGGCTGGCCATGCCTTTGCAGAAAATGTCACCCAAAATTTGTCGCTTTGTGTTGATATTTCGTCGCGACAAAAAATTAAGTCCGATCGTGACTGTCCGATTTTAGTGAATAAATCAGAAATTTGGAACTAACTCGAAAAAGGTTTGACATGTTTTAGTTCTGACAATTTTTCTGAGGTCGTAGAACATGATTTTGGTGTAGTCCATTCCCATCAAGTTTTCTTTGCTACCGTTTTGTCTGAGGTATTGGAACAGACAACCCCTATGCACACACATTTCTGATTTATTTATTTATTTAGATTCTGAGATTCTTTCAACTTTCAATCGTATCAATTTTCACTCTATCTTCCGCATCTGCTCAAGTTGACTGAATCATGTCTGTGATCAAATCAATGCATTTATAATCCATTTTTTTCCATTTTGCGAAATATTGGGTTAGAATAATAAAAAAAATCAACCAAACTCGATATGATTCTTTTTCAGAATTCTTGTCGTGCATACATTGTCATGGAAACTTCCCTAATTTAAAACTAGAAATCACTCGTCACTGTAAGACGTGCACTCAAATGAAAAGACCTAATCAGAATTATAAGTTTGTTTGTTTTGCTTGTCAATATTACACCAAAAACTTAAAAAAATTGAAGTCACATATTGGTCAGAAACATTGCTTCGCTCATAATGTTTCATTTACTTGTGACTATTGCGACTTTGAAACTAACAAGAAAATGTTCATGCGTCGACACATGAAAGAGATTCATTTAATTATTCAACCAAGTTTTAAATGTTCTCTCTGTTTGCAATACTTTTTTTACAAGTCTCACCTAAAATTACACATGACAAGAAAACATTCGACACAAAAACAGTTCTCTTGTACTCAATGTGTGTACAAAGGCAAAACAAAGTTCGATGTCATTAATCATGCAATGAGAAAACATTTTAATAAAAATGTTGGAGTACCTAAAACATTTCAATCAAATGACATGATCTCGTATGTGAACAAAGAATCGAATGTCATGGACAATAATAATGATAGTTTTCTACCGCATGTTAGCAACATATGTACAATTACACAATTAATAGGAAATGCTAGGTGGGAGTCAGACAATTCTCTGACATCGAGGGAACCTCTTATGCCTCTCATCGCACTAGATTGTGAAGATCAAGATGGAATTCTTTCAGCAAATGATAATCAAAGAATGGAAATAATTCCATCACAACGAACATCGGATAGTCGTTTCCGACCAGTTCATCATGGAAGCAATATAAGACCTGTGAATAATTTTGTAAACAAATTGCGTCCAAGGAAATATGAATATAATAATGATCATATTGAAACAACTTTGCGAAGAAAATCACGTAAATATGTTGGAAAAGAAGTTTCAAATGAAAATGAGGGACAAATACATGGTGGTATCTAATTTATAAACGTTTACAGGATTCTATATATAGTATTTAGTTTTCTTCCTTTAGCTTAGTCTGTTTTAAGACAGCTCTGATTTTGCGAAGAAAATCGCGTAAATATGTTGGAAAAGAAGTTTCAAATGAAAATGAGGGACAACTGCATGGTGGTATCTAATTTATAAACGTTTACAGGATTCTATATATAGTATTTAGTTTTCTTTCTTTAGCTTAGTCTGTTTTAAGACAGCTCTGATTTTGCGAAGAAAATCGCGTAAATATGTTGGAAAAGAAGTTTCAAATGAAAATGAGGGACAACTACATGGTGGTATCTAATTTATAAACGTTTACAGGATTCTATATATAGTATTTAGTTTTCTTTCTTTAGCTTAGTCTGTTTTAAGACAGCTCTGATTTTGCGAAGAAAATCGCGTAAATATGTTGGAAAAGAAGTTTCAAATGAAAATGAGGGACAACTACATGGTGGTATCTAATTTATAAACGTTTACAGGATTCTATATATAGTATTTAGTTTTCTTTCTTTAGCTTAGTCTGTTTTAAGACAGCTCTGATTTTGCGAAGAAAATCGCGTAAATATGTTGGAAAAGAAGTTTCAAATGAAAATGAGGGACAACTACATGGTGGTATCTAATTTATAAACGTTTACAGGATTCTATATATAGTATTTAGTTTTCTTTCTTTAGCTTAGTCTGTTTTAAGACAGCTCTGATTT
>CM022877.1:4428287-4489439 GCA_012654025.1 Pachypsylla venusta
CCACGCCCTACAATTTACCAGTCAGAACGTCTTGCCACTAGTCCATGTTAGTTTGGTTTATTTTTATCTTTTCTTTTGTTCAGTTATTAAAATTATTGTGTTTAAATTCCATGCGTTTGCTATAAGTTTGAACCCACGCCCTACAATTTACCATTCAGAACGTCTTGCCACTAGTCCATGTTAGTTTGGTTTATTTTTATCTTTTCTTTTGTTCAGTTATTAAAATTATTATGTTTAAATTCCATGCGTTTGCTATAAGTTTGAACCCACGCCCTACAATTTACCAGTCAGAACGTCTTGCCGCTAGTCCATGTTAGTTTGGTTTATTTTTATCTTTTCTTTTGTTCAGTTATTAATTTAGTCTACTATTATTGTGTTTAAATTCCATGCGTTTGCTATAAGTTTGAACCCACACCCTACAATTTACCAGTCAGAACGTCTTGCTACTAGTCCATGTTAATTTGGTTTATTTTTATCTTTTCTTTTGTTCAGTTATTAAAATTATTGTGTTTAAATTCCATGCGTTTGCTATAAGTTTTCAGTTGTTTCTTTTTTTCAGTTGTTAATTTAGTCTACTAATATAATTGTGTTGTATTTTTTTCGTCCCCTTTGCAATTTTTGAAAAAAAAACAAAAAAAAAAAAACATTTCTCTTTGATTTTTGATTCCATTCGTTTGGTGATTGTACACGTTAAATGACACATTATGTGTAATACAGGTACCAACCTTTTTTTTTTTTTTTTTTTTTTTTTTTTTTTTTTTTTTTTTNTTTTTTTTTTTTTTTTTTTTTTTTTTCAAAATGAAGTACCTTCATTTCTTGCATAATTCACATAAAATTCTACGTACATTTGGGAACCCTTTTTGATATCCGATTATTTGATCAAATAGTGAATTCTTTGTTATTACATTCTGTCAATTAAGGCGTGAAAAAATTTAAGGTTCATATTTTTTGGTGCTTTGTTCATATTCAAGTCATGTTACTATTTATACTTCAGAGCTGTTGTGTTTTTATTTTTTTTCTTCACTACCCTATCCAAGTCCGTGAGTTCAGAAAAAAAATCACGCATCCACTGTTATTACAATTAAAAACCATTTTCCTTTTATTGTAAACCAGCTGTTTGTCTGTGCTCCGCTACGGCCACTAGCTGGACGCCTTATAGAGGCATCACCGTTCTCGTGCTAATTTATTCTATTATTTCCCTCAGAAAATTCGGAAAATCGGCCGTAACTCAAAAATAGTTGGGCAGTTTTTCACAAAGTATGTCCTAAATTGAGGTCTAAAAGGCCATCTAAAATTTTCACGCTTTGAGGTGATATGTTCTCGCGACAAAATTTAAGATATCGGACAGTGACCGGCTGAATTTGGTCAAAAATCCAAAAATCGGCATTTTTGAATTCTGATAGGATTGGAAGTGGTTTTGGTGTGGTCTATTCATATACATTTTTCGATATCTCTTACCGTTTTTGCTAAACAATTAGTGATACATACATACAAATAAATATACATCCAACGGGCATAGATTACAGGAATTCTCGTCTGCGGGACTTAATTTTTAACGAGTTCAAAATTCAATCAACCGAATGTGATTCTTGTTTTGAGAATTCTTGCCATGCATTCATTTTAATGTAATATTGATTTTAAAAGAGAAACCAGTACACAATCAGATTGCTCTCAAACGATTTTTTTTTTTCACGTAACAAAGGGAAACTGCTGAATTATCATTATCATTTAATGATTCTTTCTAGCATGAACTCTTGAACATCTAAACACATAATTTAAAAAAATTAAGTAATTTACAAGAATTGTTTGAAATTAAATATACAGTAATTATATTAAAAAAAAAAAATCCACATTTAAATTATTTTTTAAAATAATACACTAAAATATCTTAAACTAAGATTAAAACTCAAAAAGACTTCTCAGTAGTCAAAACGTGATCTGGTAATCATAGCCTCAGTGCTGCTGGTTGAAGCTTTTTTTTCTTTTTTGTTTAAATCTTTTTAGTTAATTCTTTTAGTTTAAGATTTTCTACTTTAAATCTCTTAGTTGAAATTTTAAGAATGAATTGTCATCGTCTTTTTATTAAATAATTTAAATGTTAGAATTTTTTTAAAAAAAATAATTACTGTGTATTTAATACATAACGTTTTGTTTTAACGTCTTTGATGACTATAAATCAACATTTTGTATTTTTTTTTTATATATATTTCATTATGTTAATCGAGCGATCTTTGTTTTATTTACAGAACTATTGCCATGTATTCATTGTAAAGGAATGTTTTTAAATTTAGAAAAAGAAATTTTCAATCACTGTAAAACGTGCACTCAAATGAGAAGACCAGATCAATCATATGAACTGGTCTGCTTTGCGTGTGACTATCATACTGAAAATTCAACCAATCTCAAGTCACACATTCAAGTACATTTTGTAGAAGAAAAAAAATCATTCTCCTGTGATTATTGTGACTATAAAAGTGATCGGAAAAAGTGCATTCGACGACACATCATGAGAACGCATATGAATGTTCCACCGACAATCAAGTGTTCCCTGTGTTCGGACTATTTTTTCTCGAAAGCGATTTTGAAAATTCATATCACAAGAAAACATACCGGTGAAAGAGCTTTTTCATGCAACATGTGCGAGTACAAAGCGAAAACTCGATACGACTTATCCAGTCATTGTTTGAGAAGACATTTAATGAATGGTAAACAATATAAATGTTCAACGTGTGACTCGAAATATTGGACTCAGTCTGAATTGAAAAATCATATTCTGAACGTACACAAAAAACATAAGCCGCATCAATGTCCCGAATGTGAGCGATCGTATTTTGCTAGACATAATTTGAAAACGCATATTCTCGAAATGCATACGAGTGAAAAACCATTTAAATGTGGTTATTGTAGTTACGAGACGAAGCGAAGACGAGAGTTAAAGCGACACGATATTCGATTACATTCGAAAAGTGAAAAACTTCCTTTGGATTTCAAATGTATGCATTGTACGCACATTTGTATATCGGATGCTCTGTTAAAGATCCACGTGACGAGAAATCATACTGACGCGAAGCCTTATAGATGTAATATTTGTTTTGAAGAATTTACTACAAAACATGGCTTGAACGTACACTTGCAACACGCTCATTCGATTATTTACAAATGTACACTGTGTGATTATCGATGTATGACACAGGCTGGTTTGAGGTCCCATATTGAGAGGGCTCATAATAAACCTTTACCATTTCATTGCGGATTTTGTGATTATGTATGTAGTACAAATGCTCTACTCTTTGAACATGTGCAAAGTTCGCATTAATAATTGGACACGTGTCTCATAGTAAACCTTTACCATTTCATTTTGTGATTATGTATATAGTACAAATGCTCTACTCTTTGAACATGTGCAAAGTTCGCATTAATAATTGGACACTTGTCTCATAGTAAACCTTTACCATTTCATTGCGGATTTTGTGATTATGTATGTAGTACAAATGCTCTACTCTTTGAACATGTGCAAAGTACGCATTAATAATTGGACACTTGTCTCGGATGGTGATGACCACTGATTACGACACCGACGTTGTCACGGAAAAATCCCCCCCCCCCTCGAAAAACAACATGACTGAATTAGAAAGGAATCATTAAGTCAATCATGAAAATTTCTTATGCCAAACCGGTTTCTGACAATTGAATTTGGTTATGCTTGTACACTTGGGATTACGATATTTTATCGATATACGGGTTTCGATATTTTATATCGATTTTAAGATTTCGATAATATCGAAAAAAATATCGCTATCGAAAGAGAAGAAAAAAATTGAACTATACCTTCGTCTAGTGCTGTCGATCTATATTGAATATCGATATTAAGGTTTCCATATTACCTATATTTTAGATCGATATTCGACTATTCGATAATATCGCTTATCGATTTTAAGCTTTCGATGATATCAGTATCATCGATATTCCTCTCTCACAACCCGATCGTACATGCATGTCCAATACTTACTTTCCGTGTCCATCACGGAAAGTTAGGGTGGTGGAAGGGTGTCGGGTAAAATATTATGGTACCCTGAGGAGGCGGAACTAGATGTTGATAATACAGGCCCCTTCCGTGTCCGAAGTGTTTTTCTTATGACGATGTAATTGATGGCCGACATTAAGCGAATGCCACCGATATCATCACAACATTACAAGAAAACTAGTTTTGGCTTCATTTTTCCCAAAACTATAGTTTTCATTTTTTCGAGGGCGAAATTTCTTTGAGTCTAATTATGATTTTTACTAACTTCCATAAGAACAGATCATACTTGAGATTGTGAAATGTTACTTGAGGGTGACATCCTCACGGGCTGAGTCCACCATGTAAAATAACACCGAAACTTTTTACACTTCACTTATTATTGTGCTACTGATGTAATTATATTGCAGTCATCATTGATATGGTTTTGGGGGCACATATCAATTATTAGCAGGGACGTAACCAGGAGGGGGGGACAAACGCGAGGTTATAGGGGCACCATAATGGGTGGGTGGCCCGGCTGCTGACTAACTTAGTTAAACGTACCTAATCCTTAGAGCTCCATTTTTATCTGGTCAAATACTGAAATTAATGAGGAAACTTGTTTAAAGCTTGAACCCTCATACATTCTTTTTTTTTAATAGACGCTCCATCCACCCCTGGTGGACGATTGAGAGGGGGCGCCTGCTCGCTTTCGCCTCAATCCTCTATACATCTGGCTACCATCGGACACTTACTGTGTTCGATGTTTCTTTTTTAGTTTTTGTTTATTAGTTTAATTTAAATCTTCTTCCTGTTTGTTGTTAAAAAATTTAGAAATAATAAAAGCATTATGTGTTGGTGAAATTAAAATGTTCAATTTGATTTTCTTGATGATGCCTCTGATGTCCATTTACAATGAGTTTTTCTTACTCGTTAGACCCAGGTCGTATATTTTTGTTCTGATCGATTACAGCATTCATTTCTATTAAATCAGTTGTATTTGATAGATATTTATAAAGGAAAAGAGTTGGAAATTAATAAAGGAAAAGAGTTGGAAATTTATAAAGGAAAAGAGTTGGAAATTTATAAAGGAAAAGAGTTGGAAATTTTTAAAGGAAAAGAGTTGGAAATTTATAAAGGAAAATAGTTGAAATTTTATAGAGGAAAAGAGTTGGAAATTTGTAAAAGAAAAGAGTTGGAAATTTATAAGGGAAAAGAGTTGGAAATTTATAAAGAAAAAAGGTTAGAAATTTATAAAGGAAAAGAGTTGGAATTTGGGTTTTACTTACACAGACTGGTCTCTGTTCTCTTTCGTCAGACAATTGGTGATTAATGAATTATTATTTTTATAGCAATACGTTCTTTGTTGTTGTTGTTGTTGCTTGACGTCTCTTTAAAATTTTGGGTGATGCGGGCTATTTTTCGCCGCCAAACCAGGCTGTGTGAGGTCGATGTGGGTAGCTGGTTTGTGAGTTTCCAGCGAATGGAGAGTAAAATCCCCGTCTCGAATGACCAATAGATGTTAAAGAGACATTGCGAAAAAAAAGAAAAAAAAACATTTGAAAGTTCATTTCGCATTTTTCCAATTTATAACTATGACTAGCAGGTGTACCCCGTGCTTCGCCATGGTTCAATTTAATTTGTTTTTTTTTTTCAACCATATTTAACTTTCTCGCTTTGTGAGATGATAAATTGGGTTGCACATTTCTTGCTATCTGGCCTTAACTTACTGAATTTGACCAAAATATATGTATAACTCGTAAACGGTTCGAAATTTTTGAATTCTGATAATTTTTGTGAAGAGGTTACAGGCTTTTTTTCGGGGTGAGGGGGGGGGGAAGGATCCATTTCCATCAATTTTTCGATATCTCGTACCGTTTTGGCTAAACAATTAGTGATACATACAAATAAATAAAAATATACATCGTTACATTTATATTTGTATTATTATAGATCATGGTTTTACAACCTTCGTGCACCCATAGGCCGTACGGGAACAACCTAGAGAGCTCGCGAGCCGCAGAGGTAAATAAAGGTAAAAATGCTATGTACGAGTAGGTACCTATTGTATGTAGGTATTAGGTGAGTAGGGATTTGAGTAAGTTTAGTATAAACTTATACCACGCTCGTTTTGTTTTTCTTGGCGGTGCAAAACTAGCGTTTTGCAGCGTCATTTGTGCGATTTCTGTGGACATTCAACCTCATTAGTGCAATTTCTCTGGACATTCTGCTGTTGACGCAAGTGCGTTGTTTTCGATTTACTTTTTATTATTATTAGCTTCGCAGGCCGCAGAAAGGGACTCGTTGGACAACCTTGTTCTAGATGAACCTCTTCCATTGCAGTTTCATTCTTTACAAATTCTTCTTATTAAATTCCAGAATTATCATTTCCAGTTCAACACTGTGTTCATTGTAATCAATTTTCTTCATCTACTCTTGAAGAACTTTTGATTCATTGCAAATCGTGTGTTTATATGGAACGACCCAATGAATTTCGTTTCAAATATGTCTGCTATGGCTGTCAGTATCATACATATTCTACGGCTGATATGAAAAAACATATTCCAAAGCACACGGGATCGAAACCTTTTACTTGTACAATGTGTTCATATTCTACGGCAAGAAAAAGCTCATTGAAAAAACATACTTGCATTGCTCGCAGGTTTTAATGATGAAAATATGACATATTAAGGTCCGAATTAAGAACTATGACATATTAAGGTTCAAAATTCCCAATTTATTTGATGTATATTTGTCGAATTTGTGTGTTTGTATATACCCCCCCCCCCCCCCCCCNAGTATTGTATACATTTGCTTTAAATTTCATTATATGTTGTATATGATTTCATCGCTTTCAAACAGTTCTTCAATTCCTACTCAGTATTGTATACATTTGCTTTAAATTTCATTATATGTTGTATATGATTTCATCGCTTTCAAACAGTTCTTCAATTCCTACTCAGTATTGTATACATTTGCTTTAAATTTCATTATATGTTGTATATGATTTCATCGCTTTCAAACAGTTCTTCAATTCCTACTCAGTATTGTATACATTTGCTTTAAATTTCATTATATGTTGTATATGATTTCATCGCTTTCAAACAGTTCTTCAATTCCTACTCAGTATTGTATACATTTGCTTTAAATTTCATTATATGTTGTATATGATTTCATCGCTTTCAAACAGTTCTTCAATTCCTACTCAGTATTGTATACATTTGCTTTAAATTTCATTATATGTTGTATATGATTTCATCGCTTTCAAACAGTTCTTCAATTCCTACTCAGTATTGTATACATTTGCTTTAAATTTCATTATATGTTGTATATGATTTCATCGCTTTCAAACAGTTCTTCAATTCCTACTCAGTATTGTATACATTTGCTTTAAATTTCATTATATGTTGTATATGATTTCATCGCTTTCAAACAGTTCTTCAATTCCTACTCAGTATTGTATACATTTGCTTTAAATTTCATTATATGTTGTATATGATTTCATCGCTTTCAAACAGTTCTTCAATTCCTACTCAGTATTGTATACATTTGCTTTAAATTTCATTATATGTTGTATATGATTTCATCGCTTTCAAACAGTTCTTCAATTCCTACTCAGTATTGTATACATTTGCTTTAAATTTCATTATATGTTGTATATGATTTCATCGCTTTCAAACAGTTCTTCAATTCCTACTCAGTATTGTATACATTTGCTTTAAATTTCATTATATGTTGTATATGATTTCATCGCTTTCAAACAGTTCTTCAATTCCTACTCAGTATTGTATACATTTGCTTTAAATTTCATTATATGTTGTATATGATTTCATCGCTTTCAAACAGTTCTTCAATTCCTACTCAGTATTGTATACATTTGCTTTAAATTTCATTATATGTTGTATATGATTTCATCGCTTTCAAACAGTTCTTCAATTCCTACTCAGTATTGTATACATTTGCTTTAAATTTCATTATATGTTGTATATGATTTCATCGCTTTCAAACAGTTCTTCAATTCCTACTCAGTATTGTATACATTTGCTTTAAATTTCATTATATGTTGTATATGATTTCATCGCTTTCAAACAGTTCTTCAATTCCTACTCAGTATTGTATACATTTGCTTTAAATTTCATTATATGTTGTATATGATTTCATCGCTTTCAAACAGTTCTTCAATTCCTACTCAGTATTGTATACATTTGCTTTAAATTTCATTATATGTTGTATATGATTTCATCGCTTTCAAACAGTTCTTCAATTCCTACTCAGTATTGTATACATTTGCTTTAAATTTCATTATATGTTGTATATGATTTCATCGCTTTCATACAGTACTTCTATTCCTACTCAGTATTGTATACATTTGCTTTAAATTTTATTATATGTTTCGTAAACTCTTTCAAACAGTTCTTCAATTCCTACTCAGTATTGTATACATTGCAATCAATTTTCCTCTTCTAACTTGGAAGAACTTTGGCTTCATTGTCAAAGAAAATAATTTAAAGCAAATTTAAATTTGCTTTAAATTTTGTTATATGTTTCGTATGATTTTAGATCTTTCATACAGTTCTTCTATTCCCAATCAGTATTGTATACATTAGCTTTAAATTTTATTATATATTTCATATGATTTAAACTCTTTCAGACAGTACTTCTATTTCTACTCAGCATTGTATACATTGCAATCAATTTTCGTCTTCAAACTTGGAAGAACTTTGGCTTCATTGTCAATCATGTACATTTATGAAACGTCCACATGAGTTTCGGTTTAAATATGTTTGCTATGGTTGTGAATATCATACTTATGCTTTTGCTGATTTGAAAAAACATATACCAAAGCACACTGGTGTAAAAGCTTTCTCTTGTAATATGTGTAGTTTTATTACAAGTTGGAAACCATCTCTATTAAGACATATGTCAAAAATGCATGGATTATAAAAGTAAGATAGTAATAATAATATTATAATAAATTAATGTCTTTGGTGACTTTTTAAGTTATTTGTTTGGGAAAAGAATTTTAAATATTTAAATTTTCGTCAGAACGACTTTTTTTTCTTTCTAGTTTGACGAAAATGAAAATATTTAAAAAAAAAAATACTCGAACAAAAAACTAAAAGTAAGATTGTAAAATTTTTAGATTTTATTTTGAGGTGCTCTTTCATGAGTCGAGACCTTTTCAGGTAAAAGGAATGTATAGCTCTTTTCATCCAAAAAATGGAGTTGAAGTCTCAAATTCTGACATCACTGATCATGTTCTTTTCTTGTTTTCATCAAATTATGACATCACTGATCATGTTCTTTACTGTTTTCTTCAAATTATGTCATCATTGATCATATTTTTTTCCTTGTTTTCTTCAAATTTTGACATCATTGATAATGTTCTTTCCTTGTTTTCTTCAAATTATGACATTCCTGATCATGTTCTTTCCTTGTTTTCTTCAAATTATGACATCATTGATCATGTTCTTTCCTTGTTTTCATTGCGTCACCTATTATTTTTATTATTTTGCACCCGCAGTAATTTTTCTGTTTATAACTTCTATTAATTATTATTTTTATAAAAGTATATAATTATTGTACATTAAAAATATTCATGGAGAAACTGTATACGGAACTTTTTTATCTGTCGAAATATTGTTTTGTCAAAACATTATCCAGGGATCTTTTATCAATTTTTATTTATTTGTCTCAATATTGTTTTGTCAAAAATTTACCAGAGATTATTTAATATTTTAATTATTCGTCCTAATGTTGTTTACTAGGGATTATTTAATAATTTTAATTATTTGTCCTAATTTTGTTTTGTCAAAATAACAACCAGAGATCTTTTTTTAATTAATATTTATTCCTCCTAATATTTATATGTAAAAACATTAACCAGAGATCTTTTATTAATTTTTATTTATTTGTCCTAATATTGATATGTCAAAACATTAACCAGAGATCTTTTATTAATTTTTATTTATTTGACCTAATATTGCTTTGTCAAAACATTAACGCGAAATATTTTATTAATTTTTGTTCTAATATTCTTTTGTCAAAATATTAACCACAGATCTTTTATCAATTTTTCCAAGATCAATTTTATTTCCAAGTTGTGGATTCTTAAAATGGTTCACACAATCAATACATCGAGAACACCATCAATCTTGATTAAATTCATGGAACGCAAATAAAATTCTATAATTGCACAATGCTCACTCAAAAGTTGAATAAGTGGATTTTGAGAGGCGCTTTATCTATCTATACTTATTTCATATAACTTCACTTTCTGCATTAACTTTTCTTTTTACATTCATGTTATACTTTTCAGAATTAAATTCTCACCAATTTTGTATTCATTGTAAAGACTATGTTTCATCTACAATTGAAAATCTTGTTGAACATTGTAGAACATGTGTTCAAGCTCATTCTTCTTGTTCGAATGAATTTCGATATAAATTTATTTGCTTCGGATGTGATTATCATACGTATGCAATGAGTCATTTGAAAAGACATATTCATAGACACACTGGCGATAAACCTTATCATTGTACTGTTTGTTTATTTTCTACGAGAAGAAACGAAACTTTGAAAAATCATTTGTGGAGTCGACATAATATTAATCAAGAAAAAGCCAAACGTTCACTCACGAATCATCTCCAATAATTTGGCAGCCTTGTGTATTCAAACATATTGTCTAACTTGGACCTATTTACAAAATGAAATAGTGTTATATTTGTTAATTGTATAGTTTCGCTAAATTAAAATTATACCACTAGTAATTTTATCTTGTAGTATATTGTGAAATAGACCCCAGCAAATATACAAGATAAATCTGTTTAATAAACCTTTGTCTGATCATCAGACTCTAATGCTGCTAAAGTTTACAATACATCTTGCTGACGGAGGAAAATTCTTCCTCCGTCAGCACAAAGGAGATGTGAGACACTTTTGTGAGTGAAGAACAACCATATAAAAGTATTTGTTTATTTTTTGAATGTATGGTGGTAGATTGATGTGCAGAATGGTTTGGCGTTTGCTTCTACTTATATATGTCTATTGTATTTTTTATGATAATTTTTTAATGATTTTAAAAAAATCTCGGCGTTCAGACCTTTTGAAGTCAATCCTTGCCCAAAAATTTCTATTAAAAAGAATCTTACGTCTATTTTTAGCTGGATATACAAACTATCACACTTTGAGATTAATAAAGCTTGGTTCGCTAGCTTTAATTCTTTTCATTCTTACTATCCCTTTATTAAAAGATTTTTATTTAAGTTAGTAGGCTGTATGCTTTAGAGGCACGGCTTTCCTCTCAAGAACTGAGAATTCATCTGAGGTGTGGATTAGCCTTTTCGGACCATACTTAGGTTTTACTGTTAGTAAAATTATCCTGATAATTTGAACATATTGTATTTCGTGTTTGTACTATGTACTTAATCTTAATAGTCTCGTCTCTTCTCGTGTAAGTGTTTTTTTGTGTGTGTTAATACTTTAGAATCACCCTCTAAAGTCAGTTGTATAATAGCATAAATTTTTTTGTCAATTTAAGAGTATCATCATCATTTGAGCGCGGATTATAATCTGTACAAAATCGCCCAAAATGCAAAACTAATCAAAAAAAAAAATAATAAAAAATATTCGACTTGAAAATAAAGAAAATCATAATGCAGCATTTGAAATATCAATTTTTAATATGAAATTAACGTAAATTTTTTACATTTCAACATTAGGTACGGTAAGGGAAACTTTACTCAAGACATTTATAAAATTGTACCACCATGTACTTTTCTAAGAGAAGAAGATGATCTTCCATCGTTGATTATTGTATGACACCAGTGTTGGATGTATTTTTGTATGCAAGCATTTTTTTTTATATATATATAATTATAAATATTTTGAGATAGTTGACGAAATGTATTATTTTCCTCTCAAAATGATCGAAATATTAAAAAAAAAAAAATCCGAATGTGTGTAAAATATGGAAAAATCCAAGACATAGTCAAAATATGCAAAAGAATAATCCTTTAATATTTTGCATATTCCTGGATTCTAATCATCATAAACAAATAGTCATTGTTTTTAAATATATATAGATATATGTTTCAGAATTTATTATTTGTATAAAATGTAATCAAACGATCAAAAAAGATACAGAAGAAATGACGTATCATTCCAAATTTTGTGAATATGTAGATAGACCAGGCTCTCATTATAATTATATTTGTTTCATTTGTGAATATCACACTCGTCACTCAGGACATATGCGAACACATTTTAGGAAACATATTGGTGATAAACCATATAAATGTTCATTTTGTTTCTATGAGTGTGGATGTAACTCAAATTTTAAAAGACATTTAAATACAAAACATTGCAAATGAACATCATACATGTTTTTATTATTTATAGCTCTAAATTTTCGCAAAGAGAAATATATATTGAATTTTTCGTTTCATCTAATATAATAGTAAAAACAAAAGGATGTCCTTTGTCCCACCTAAAATATTTTAGGTTTTGCTGAACTTAGAAATTAGAAATTTTGAGGGATAATAGGTTCTGTATGAATGAATTTTTGGTGTTGGCTTATTTTAGGGGACTCTAACAATAATATCCGTTGATTTTCAACGGGTACCACACAGGCCAATTTTTTATTGATTATTGATAACATCAAACAAAATACATCTATACATTGCAGATCAATAAATGTGCATTAATGAACGGCTTATCGAAGAACATTAAAATATAAGGAAGTGCATTGACGACTAAATTAATTTATACGAAACCAATGCCACACAAATTATATTTTTCCCCATCTCTAAACATCTTTAACGTACCTTTTTAGGTTCCGCTATTGCGATGTTTGCGGTATAAGCGGGATGTAGATTTTTTTGTCGAACATATAGTATGTGAAAAATAACAATGTTATTCATCCTAATTACTTTTCTTACAGGTGTAGTATGTGAAAAATAACAATGTTATTCATCCTAATTACTTTTCTTACAGGTGTTACCTGTCATTCTTGTCATATGATCATTAATAAGGACACAGAAGAAATTTTGAAACACTGTAAAACATGTCAATTTATTGAAAGACCAAATTTTTCATATAGATTTGCTTGTTTAATATGTTATTATCATACACCTGATTCAGGACATATGCGAGGGCATATAAGAAAACATACGGGCGATAAACCATTTAAATGTACCTTTTGCAACTATTGCAGCACACATGCTTCTAATGTTAAACATCATATTATTTCAAGACATAAATAAATAGTTGTTTGATCTATTTTTTATACCCAATCTTTCTAATTTATTTATCATATTATACTATACAATAATTCAGAGAAAAAAATAATTGGCGATGAAACGTTTTGATTTAAATTGATTCCTCATAACTAGATCAGCATTGTCTAGTCGTTCGATATATTTGTTCATTCAAACAAATTGAGGGGCATTTTTATTTTCTGACATACACACTTTCGTACTAAACATGTCATTCCCCCCGAAAACTCTATCTATTTAATTTTACACCGACAGATAGGAAAAAATATGTAATTTATGGATTTAACATATTTGTAATATCTGGCCTCCAGTTTTTCCCAAAATATGTAATTTATGGATTTAACATATTTGTAATATCTGGTTTTAACATATTTGTAATACCTCCAGTTTTTCCCAAAATATGTAATTTATGGATTTAACATATTTGTAATATCTGGCCTCCAGTTTTTCCCCGTAAGTTGTCATTCAATTTATTATTACACAATAACTTTGGAACTAGATAAACATCCAGATTTCTATTGCTCATTTTAAATAAGAAGGATGTAATGCAGTAGGTTCTCCTTGTTTTCTGCATGGGTAATGGAAGAGTTACGACTGACATGGCCTTGGGTCCTGTGGAATTATTCTTTTTAAGTCCCTCTATCCACAGGGACATAGGAAAGATATAATACAGTAGTTTCTCCTTGCTTTCTGCATGAGTACCTAATGGAAAGGATATTGTTTACAATCCTGCCCTTAGTCGCCTTTTACGACTGACATGGACATGGGTTCCATGTCAGTCGTAAAAGGTATTATTTTTTTCCTGAAATTACAAATTCCTAAATAGGTTTTTGATTCCTTACAAGATTATTCGATAATTTGTAGAAGAATCGTAAGATATTAAATAAATTAAATAATTAGACAATATCGATTTGAATTAATTATAAAGAGTACTTCTACCGCGTAGAGTCAACATCGGCCTGACGATGATAGTCTGAGAACTATCGAAAGCTTGCCGCCTTTATAATTAATCCGAATCGATATTGTCTAATTATTTAATGTATGATATTTGCTTAAAATGACTAATTGAATAATTTTATTTCAGGATATCAAGATTTGTATTGTAAATATTGTCAAATGAAACTATCTGATGACTTTAATAAGTTAATAGTACACTGTAAAAGTTGCTCCTACATGGCTCGTCCTGATCCATTTCGATATAAATTGGTATGTTTTGGATGTGAATATCATACCTACCACACGTCTCATATGAAAACACACTTCAAGAGACATATAAAAGACAACAAAAAAATGTCTTCGCAAATGTCAGACACTTTCTAAATGGACTTCATTCAAATTTGCTAGTTTACAGATCTTGTCTGACGCTTCGCATTGAATTTCAATCTTTTTTTTTTGTATAATTGTATTGATATGATTATTTTTTTCTAAAATCCTAAAATATGAACAATACAGCTTTATTTATGATTTTATTAAGTACTCGCTATTTCGCCCATGCTTCACTACGATTCTTATATTGCAATTTTTGTTTTTCAAGGACCATGAAATTTGAGGGTTGGGGGGGGGAGGGGGTATATGAGTTTGTGTCTACCCTGGATATTGCAACTTAGAGGAATGTTCCTTCTGACTATAGTATTTTCTAAATTTTATGTTGCCCATTCCCTGTTTCGATCTTGTAACTCTGGAATGGCTGGCGAAAAATATCCTAAAAAATGGACTAAACGGCCACCTAAAACTTTCTGTCAAAGCGATATATTGTAGCGACGAAATTTAAGATATCCAAAATTTGGCCGTAACTCAAAAACGGCTCGACATATTTTATTTCTGATAATTTTCTTGTGGTCTTAGACCATGATTTTTGGTGGTCCATTCCCATCACATTTTCGCTGTCTGCTTCCGTTTGAGCTATGTTTGTGGTATTGGAACAGACAACCCCTACCACATACACACACGAATTTTTGATTCATATATTTAAATCAGATTTAAATGTATAAATTATGTTTAATTTTGAAGTACCGATGAAACCATGTCTCCGAACCCACAATGGCTCTCCAGACATGAATATTATTATTGTTTAAAATCTTTTATTCTAGGGATATTTTTTCAAAGAATGTATTGCTCTGTTTCCATTCTCCCCTATATTTTTTAAGGGAAAACTTGGGTTCTCAGTAGTATAGGTTTCTAACAGAGCGCAAACAGAAATATCTCCAAACCCTCATTTACGCAGCCCGAGCATTCGTCGCGAACAGGGGTGATGAACGAGCATTCGTTCAGGCAGTGTAAACAGTCGCCGCGAGCCGATCATGTTCGAAGCGAATGGTCGTTCGTGCTCGAGCGGTTTTCCGACAAATCATCAAAGGGATGCTCGTTCGCCGCTCGCTCTGTGTAAACACCCCGGAAATCGTCGAATGATGTTCTATGAATCTAGTTTCTAGTTCTCTCTTAGCTGTTGAAGTATAAGGATACACATCCGGAAATGCTCGAGCAGTGTGAACAGAATGCTCGTTTGTGTTCGTGCTCGTCGAAAACTGGCGAGCAACGATCACGAATGCTCGATGCTCGTGTATGTTCAGGCAGTGTAAATGGTCCATGAGGAGAAATATCTCTAGAATAGCCAGTCTATTTCTTCACTTATTCCATATTCTCACAATATTTTTTAATGACATTATTTCATGAAAGCCTGTTTGCTTTACACTCATTCTGTTTTCTATATTTTTATGTCATTCTTCGATTTAATTTTTGTGTATTAAATTTTGTACAAATATACAGTTTTTTTCTTTTTTGTAGCTAAAATACATTTATTTCATTGTCAGACATGAATGGTGCATGCGTTCAAGGAAAAAAAAATTTCATCATCAAAATAGATTCCCAGTCATTGGGTGATATTCAATTTACTAATACAGAATTTATCTACTAATTTCAGAACCAGTAATATGTAAAACATGTAAAGAAGTTCTTTCAAGAGATACGGAAACGATATTAGATCATTGTCGTACATGTTCATCTGCTGCAAGACCAAATATTTCATACAGACATATATGTTACTCTTGTGAATATCACACGTACAATAGAAAAGATATGAGAAATCATATTCGAACTCATACAGGAGAGAAACCATATAAATGTACATTTTGTAATTTTGTAGCTGCTCATTCTTCCACTATGAGCTATCATTTAAGATCTCATCAAGATTTGAAATTAAAATGTCCTTATTGTAACTATAAGTGTTTAAAACAAAAAGATATGGGAATTCATATGAACAAGAGACATTCATACAATGCGATGAGTGACGTCATCAGCTATCTGAAGATCCAAAATTAGTTGTTCTCAGAAATTTTTGAAAAGTTTTATTTTAAGTGCCTGCTCGATTTATCTCATATTGGAAAGTTCGTTTGCCCAACTTTTATAAAACACTTGAAAAAATTAAAAAAATGAATGCATTTTTAATAGGGACTGTTCTAAAGATTCTATTTCCTATCTTATTTCGAATAGGGGGGATGAAGTTGGATTCGAACCAACAGCCTCCTGGTTACGAATCAATCGCCTCAACAGACTGGGCTACCGAGGTTGTTTGTTAAAGTTTATTTTGTCATCACTTAAACTGATCTAATTAAAAAAAACTTACATATGACAATCGGATTAGGTAACTTATTTATAGGTTTATACTACGCTTTTGTTATTAAACGCGAGATTTGTCAAAACATTTCAAATCATTTGGAATATATCAACCTCAGGTTTGTTTTTTATTTTTTGTACTTTCACTGTCGATGTCGCTTTGATCTTTCTTAGCG
Source organism: Pachypsylla venusta (assembly GCA_012654025.1). NCBI lineage: Eukaryota > Metazoa > Arthropoda > Insecta > Hemiptera > Aphalaridae > Pachypsylla > Pachypsylla venusta. The sequence goes on from CM022877.1 coordinate 4,445,354, forward strand.
TTTGTATGATAATCTGACCTTGAGTCAGGGGTGTTTTCCAGTTGTTTTTCCTGATTAAATGTATTCAAAGCTTTATTTTTTATTATTATTGATAACTGTATATAAATTGTTATGATTAATTACTGACAACTAAAGTCAGATAAGCTCTCTTTTTTATTAATTTTATTGTACGTTAATTTTTTCTTCTGATTTTTTTTTTAAACGGCTAGTATAAAGTATCTGGTACACTGAGAAAGATAAAATAATGTAATTGTATATATATATATTTGCTCGGCGTTTTATGTCACAATTCGTATTGGACATTACTCCTATATTCGAAGCCGTACTTTATGGGCTGAAGTTCCCCTGCGGTAAAAAAATAGATACTACTAATTTTATGAGTAGCTAAACTTTTCGATTCTAATTGGTGAGACTTTTAAAATTATAAAACGAGTACATTATATATTTGACATTGGTATAATGTTAATTAGTATTTAGGAATTCGCACGGCGCGAAAACCACAAATTATGGACAAAATCCCGATAAAAATTTGAAGACGGGGTCAATTCCCCTTCACCTTAAACTTTTCGATTCTAATTGGTGAGACTTTTAAAATTATAAAACGAGTACATTATATATTTGACATTCGTATAATGTTAATTAGTATTTAGGAATTCGCACGGCGCGAAAACCACAAATTATGGACAAAATCCCGATAAAAATTTGAAGACGGCGTCAATTCCCCTTTATGCTACTTCGACTTGATCAAAAACAGTAAGATGTACTTACGGAGATCCTGTGATGTAAATATTATTATTTCTTTCTGAGAAAACATAGTGGTTTTCTGTAGACAGTATTTTATCATAATAATATTGTAATCCTATATTTTTATATTTTTTTACGTATATCAATTTTATATTTTTGCTATACCTACTCATAATATTTTTCTACAATATATTTTACACTTTTTTAAAGACGATTCTTTTTTCTTTCTTTCTTATTTTCAGCTGATAGATGTCATTTAAAATAGTCTTTTATAGTTTTTCTCCATTAAATAGTATATAAATATTATCTTTCAGAAAGTAAATATTGCTTGAAGCACATTATTTGCAGTAGGTAGATAATAATTAAAATATTTAAAGACAGAGCGTCTATGGCACGTTGAATACGCCAGTTCCCGTTCGATCACTCAAGTTGAGCAACGTCCAGTGAGGTTATTCCATGTGGGTGTCCACGTGGGTTCGCGTTCTCATGAGGCTGATTACTTTTCTGTCCCAACCCTGGCTGTTTGAAGTCAATGTGGGCAGCTCGTTTGCAAGTTTCCAGCGAGTGGAGGGTATAATCCCCGTCTCGAATGACTAATAGATGTTAAAGAGACGTTGAGTAAAAAAAATATATACGCATTTCGGATTTTACTCCATTATCAAGAATGAACCTGGTTCAAATGGAGTATAATACGCGTATCGAATAATATATTAAATTTGTAGAACATAAAGTTAAGTCAAGTGTTTTTTATCATTTTCGTTTCTTGTATTTGATAGTTCTATCAACAAAATATAAAAAAATGTCACAAAAATTGTTTTCTAAAACGTATCACTATTTTTTTTTTCTCCCAGATACAACATTTTGTCAAAAGTGTGGACTTGTACTTCAAACGAGCACAGATGAATTACTAGAACACTGTAAAATTTGTAATGGCAATGACAGAACATTTCTTGATGCGGATGAGAAAAACTATACATATGTTTGTTATTCTTGTGAGTATCATACGGGAGCAAGAGAAAGTATGAAAAAACATATTCGAACACACACGGGAGAGAAACCATATAAATGTTCATTTTGTAGTTATAGTTCTTCACGTCGAGACACGTTGGATAATCATGTTCACGTTTCACATTTTGGACAAAAAAAATTCGTTTGTCCTCTTTGTCCTTATAAATCGGCCAAAAAGTTCAACTTATTAGCACACGTTCGAACAAAACATCCCGAAATTAGTGAAAGTTATATTGCAGAAAATTTAGATCCATTTGGTTCAGAACTTTTGATTGCAGATTAATTTATTTTCTGAACGTCCAGTTGTTGTAGTTTTGGAAAGGTCATTTAGTAATTCCTGAATTATGGATTCGACACAAAACCCGAATAGAGCAACAGTTTTTTCCGAATTGATGTAATAGTTTTTAGGGATCAGCGAAATTCATGAGAAGAACAAGTTTGTTTATTTTATCAATATAAGCGTTAGGATGGACGTCCTCCCAGAGATATTAGGAAACATTTTGATCGGCCATGCCTCAATGATGAAGTTCTTTTTCCGGTAAAAACTCGAAGTTGATCCCTAAAAACTCTGGCACCAATTCGGATAAACTGTTGCCCTATTCGAGCCTTGTGTTGCGTCCCCTGAATTATAGATTGTTTCCTTAACATCAATCATTACTCAGAAAACGCAAAGCCTGTTATTTATAAAATATTATTGGTTTGGAAAAGTTCCCAAACTCGGAACCCGCCATGCTTTAGTTAATCATTTCCTCCGAAAATCACTGGACTAGTATCCTTTCAATGCATTGGAGATATAATTATAACTTCAGGAAAGGATAGGTATATATATAACTTGTATCCTTTTACTGATATCCAATGTATAGCTTTTCTTCAAGAAAGATCCTTTCATTGCAGATTAATATATCTCTTCCCAATCTATTATAAAAGATTTCGTAATTTTTTTCACATAGTTTTGGTTTGCACAGTTCAGTATCGGTTTTATATCGCTTTATAGATTAATAGATTGGTGTGCAAATTGAATCTATTGTCCATTTTCGCTCCATTTAAGTTTACAAATTACTGTCAAAATCCTATTAAAATATGTTTTATGTAGTTGAAGCACTTCATTTTTCTGTTCGAAGCATTTCATTTTTCTGTTCTTCTCTATTGTTTTCAATCTTCAATGACTTGAATTGTATATTTGTACGAGTATAAATGAGTCAAATTCATTTCTTTGTATGTCTTATGTTTACCATTTCAAATTATCTATTTTGGTGTCCATTTTTTCTTCATTCTTCTGAGCACCATATTTCAGCAAATTCTATTCTATACTTTACGGGTTTGTGGTGTAGTAGTAAGACGCCCTGAATGGTAAATAGTTGATCATTATCAGGAGATGATCCAAGGAGCGCACTTTACACGAGGAATAAGGGAATATTAAAAATAATATTTTTATGACTGGCCATGGATAACCAGCATTACGAGGTTTTTTTTTTATATTAATAATTATTACAATACACCAAACATCAATACTGCAATACACTTGTCGCTATTACTATAGCTACTCAATTGTCCTCGGGAGGCTGACTTACCCGCAAATACAATCAGACCAAGTAGAAAATTCGAAAGAAAAAAAACGTTTTTCATATCTTAGTATCCGGTACCTCCCTGATGCAAGCCGAGTGTAATGCGCACTCTGCCACGGAGAGAATACCACATTATGTTCCAATGTGAAGAATTGGATTACCATGTCTTATGGTGACGATGAACAAAAAATACGTGCTTTAAAATCTCAGCGTAGGTAATATTGCCTCCTGGTGGCGCTGAGGGGTCAATGAGAAATTATTTTGGGCAATAAGGAGGCGATGAAATTGGTATCACTCATCACCCCATAATCTTCAAAACCGCCAGCTTGTCCAACCCCGAATCTCTATACATAAGGATTTTTTTGTTTTAATGATATCTTGTTCTTAACCCTCTCGCGCCCGTGGTAGCAAACTTGCTACCAAAAGTTGGTGAATTATCTAATTTTGCTTCTGCCCCCCCCCCCACTTAGTATTTTTGTTGATTTCACAGCATCGTTTGATAGGTTCTTTACCCTTACAGCTAATACTAAGTGGGAACAGAAGTAAAATTAGATAAGTCACCAACTTTCGTAGCAAGTTTGCTATCACGGGCGCGAGAGGGTTAAAAGCCCCTGAATTGGAGACGAACCCCTTGGTAATGTTTCAATTCGGGAAAAGTTGATAGAACTCTCTTCAAGTGAGATTCTCTAGTTTTGGTCACTTCATATAAAAATGTGTAGCCAGCTTTAAATATTTTTTTTACTATAAGTATCTATTTTAACCTACTTACTGCACTAACCTACAAAGTAAGTAGGTACTAGGGGGGGGGGGGCATGACAGGGAGAATTTTTACAAAGGGGACTGTAAGTTGCAAAAGGTTGAGAAAAAAATGGCTTAGAGAACTGTAGACTCGGACGAAAAATCTTTAATCACAGTGTTTGCTGGTCTCTTTCAATGTCCAAACATTATGATTTCTCTTTTTTTAAAAAAAAATAAAATATTTTTATTTATTTCTACCCTGTAGCTTTAATTTATCTTACACATTTGTTTTTTATTGTTTATTTATTCAATTATTATAATTATATTATTTGTCCCGCACACGCCTCATTTATGTACGATTTTTTTTATGTGTGCAGCAAAAAAAAATATATTATTAATAGTTTTATTGTAGTGTACTAGTAAATTCCTAGGAAAATCAAAGATTAACTTTAATTATTTTTTAATATATATTTTTTTCTGTTTTATTTATTTAATTTTCATGATATTATAGGATTAGTAAATTAATCCCATGTGTTTTTTTAATTGGTTGACCAACGATTTACGATTAGTTAACTCAGACAAAGTTAAAGTTCAATTTATTGGATGTTGTCGAGATCCGCTAATTTTGTAAAATTTTACAAATTCTATTGACAGTCCTGCATGCAGAGTTTGTCGAACGGCAAAAATGATTATGAATCTGCTTCCAACTTTGCATCCTCATAACATTAAAATCCTTAGTGTAAAACTAATAATTACAAAAAAAAAATCAGATACCTACTTGGTTATTAGTTTTTTTTTTTTTTTTTTTTTTTTTTTTTTTTTTTTTTTTTTTTTACAAAAGTTATGCCCCGGAACCGCTTTCGCATTACTTCAGGGCACTCCTTTTACAGCCATGCCATTCCGGAAACGAGAAAATTCGATCAGAAAATTTTCGCTCTGGGCGGGATTCGAACCCACAATCTCCGGACCAACAGTCAATGTTCTTAATAACTCGGCCACGGAGATCGGCTTTATTAGTTATGCCCCTTTATAGTTTTTAGTTAAGGACGTCAATGTGGAAAAAATTGAAAAAAAAAAAAAAATGACCAGAATCTTAGTTAAGGACGTCAATGCGGATTTTTTTTTTTAATTTTTTTAAAAAAAAAAAAAATGACCAGAATCTTAGTTAGGGACGTCAATTTGGAAAAAATTACCTCTCCGCTATCTACTTTCATGCTTTTTTACGGAGTTCAGTCAATTTAGATGGTGATCAGTTTAACTTTTAAATTAATTTCTACATCATTGATATTAAAGAGCCACATGCATGCACGGTTAATTAAGTTTCATAAACGGGTGCAAGTAATTTTGAAGATTTTTTGTTTTTGTCAGCAAAGATTATTCAGGCAAGCCCTCCCACCTTCTAGTAAAAACAAAATATTTTTCATCTGTCTCCGTTATGGTTGTGGACGACTTGATTATTAAAAAAAATAAAAAATAATAAGAAGTGCTGAATAATAATAATTAAATTCTAAAATTCTAGTCAATCTCTTCATAAGTCATAGTCGCGGATTTTGATGTAATATTTTTTTTTTTTTTTTTTTTTTTTTTTTTTTTTTTTTTTTTTNTTTTTTTTTTTTTTTTTTTTTTTTGATTGTTTTCAAGTTATGAAACGTTTGAATAAGAAACTATTATAGAGATGAATACGGTCTGACCCAATAGTATGCCTAGCCAGCTTTCGAGTACCACACTCCGTATGTACCATCATAGGTTAACAGTTATGGGGCTGGTTGGCAACAACTCGCCATGAGTTGTTAATACTTGAGAATACTTACGGATAATGCAGCAGTATTTTCTCCTTAATGTCTGCATAGGCAATGCAAAAGATATCCTTCTTTCATTTGCCTTTTATGACCGGTATGGACTTATGTGGCTCGGAAGTATTCTATTTTTTTTTTTTTTTTTTTTTTTTTTTTTTTTTTTTTTTTTTTNTTTTTTTTTTTTTTCACGTATGTAGATAAATCTCTTCAAAGTAGTCTCACTGCATTGGAGACTACCCAGTATAGTATAAACTCATTTCAAAGTGAACTGATAAAAGGCATTCGATACATTCTAGATTACGGCACCTGAGATTCAGGCTTTCTAATGGTTGGCAGAGAATACACAACCCGCTCTTTGTAATTGCATTATATTATCATCACCGGGGCCAATACGCTCATCTGGGCCGCCTGTATATTTTCTATAGGATGCTGTCATTCGAAATACGGATATAGTATTGTGTTACGCCGCCTTTTTCATACTACTTACTGAAGTAAAAAACTCTGCCAATGTGACACATGGGTTTATTATTTTGCTGGCTCAAAAAAAAGTATCCAAATCGGTCAACGGAAAGTAGCAATAATGCCCATCACGGCGGACAAATGGATTTTTTTGAATTTGATTTGATACCTTGAAACGTAAAATATCAAATTTTGACGGGGGGTATATTTTTTCCCTGACGATTCCAATTGAAATATTAAACCAAAAAAATATAAGAATAAAATTAATAATAATAATGCAGTAAAGCCATATAAACGTATATGTTGTAGTTATAGATTCTTCCCTCAAATGACGGCTGAAAACCATATTAATGTCTCGTGTTTTCGCAATATTAATTGACAGTGTATATGTTACTGGCAGTGTGTGAAATCCGTCATTCTACAGTATGCCTATAGGCATTCTTTAGAATGTCTAAAAAGAGCACTGTATGAAATAAAAAAAATATTTCATACATTGACTAGGCATTCTATAGAATTACTAGGACCGTGTTATTCAAAATATATTTATATGGATTTTTGGGCGAGGCATGTCCTTAGAGGCGTTTTTTAACCTGTTTGTTTGGGGGAGGGGGGTATATTACAAAAGTCAAAGTAGGTACCCTACATCACTATGTGCTAATATGTTATTTTGTACTATTCCTTACGATTGTATGTACCCCCCCCCCCCCCCCCCCCNTCCCCCCCCCTTCTCCCAGCCAGAGAGTTTAGGAAACATTTTTCGTCCGTGCTTCGCCTTATTCTCTGCATTAAGAAAACACTTCTTTATGCAGAGATGAAGGCGAGGCCAATCTAGTTTACAGATGCGCATTGTATACTATGACTAATAACAAGTTAGACATGCATTATATAAAATGCATAGAATTTCATAAAATGACTAGGCAAAGTGTAAAATAAAGAAATTATTTAATACTTTTTACTAATAACGCACAGCATTCTATAGAATGACTAGTCATTCTATAGAGCGCCTGAATGATTCACATTGTCGGAAACATATGTACAATGTCTATTATACGCATTGTTGTAGAATATTATTCTACATACGTGAGTCCGATGTAATAGTAATATTTATTTGTTTGACAACTTGAATTTTGTTTAGATTAATAGATTACTTATTTTAAATTAAATTAATACTAAAAATACCGTTTTGGTTGAACTTGAAATCAATTTTGTGTTGTTGTTTTTTCATATTCACACATAGATTTTCAAATCTACCTTTTAAAGTGGATCACATGAGAAGATAAAAACATTGACGCCATTTTGTGTTCTACGTATATATTTCAGATTCCAACAACACAGTATGCGTGTTCTGCTTCAATATTTTACCATTGAATTTGGATGCATTAGCCGATCATTGTAAAACTTGTGCAGATATGGATAGACCTGACGCATTTCGTCATAAATATGTTTGCTACAAATGTAAATATTCCACTTATTTACTCTGCAATATTAAAAGACATATAAGAGTTCATTTGGGCGACAAACCATATTCTTGTTCTCTTTGTCCTAGCAAATTTACGCAAAGACATCATTTAGCATCTCATAATTTGAAAGTACATGAAAAATATTTACAAGACAAGGTAGTTTCAGATAGAGATGTGAGTTATGAATCTTTTGATTCACTCAGTAAAATTATCTAATAATTTCTATCACTCAACTCAATGACTCATAATCAAATGGATATAGATCTCGCTCATATAAACACCTCAATTGAAGTAAAATCAAAACAAATCAGGAATAACCTTGAAGTAGCCAATAGAATCATTCCAACACACATACTTGTCTCTTTCTATTTAACCTAGAGCTGCTCTGCATTTTTTTTTTTTTTAGTTTTTTTTTTCTCTGTGTAAAATGAATATTTTTCCATTTTAATCGTATTGTGATTGTGATTCATGAGTCAATGACTCAGCAGAGTGAATTGGCTCATTTGAGTTAATCAATCACTCATGACACATCTCTACTAGACAGAACTAGAACCTGAGTGGATCTGAAAAAGTAAACAACATACTTCAATTTGAATTGTGAAAAAGTAATAAACTACACGAAAATTGCAAAAAATATTTCCAATTCATTTTCTGTATCTTAGAGAAAACAGTACCAGAAAGTTTGCATCTCTGTAATCTTTTCGGCATTCCAAGTTACAGTGAGGTGTAGCTTCTTCAATGTACAAAGTACTAACTGTTTGCCCGTACTTCGTTTCGGCTACAAAATTCAACAACGATTTCCAGATTTCGACAAAAATTTCAACTATGATGGTACCCAAACATATGGTGGAATCGGCTCCTTTAAAAAAAATCAATATTTTACTCGGGGATATTCAGCTTGTTCCGAAGTGTACCCCTCAAATTTGGACTTTGGTGGTGAAAATCGGCCATAAATTAGGGAGAAACCGGAATATTTCCATTTTTTTATTTTTATGGGGCTCCTATGTACTATTTTGCGCGGAGAAAAATGACCGAGAATAGCTCGGTAATTTTTCGTTATCTCCTTTAGTTTGCTCAGAAAAACCACTAAAAAACGTAATTTTTGTCCGTAACTTGCTTCTATTTGAAATGGTGATTTTTTTCCTTTCCTATTTCGTACCCACAATCTAAAACGAATTTCATGTCTCTATGTTTAGCCATCGTGGAGCTACGTTGATTGTCAGTAAGTCAGTCAGTATACCAACTAGGCTTTGCGTTGTTTAAGTATAGATATCATATACACATTTATTTTCGAGGAAAGGAAATCTTTGACGGGCATTTTGTTTTCTATATTTCAGATTCCAACAACATAATATGCATTTTCTGTTTCAATATTTTACCATTGAATTTGGATGCATTAGCCGATCATTGTAAAACTTGTGCACACATGGATAGACCTGACGCATTTCATCATAAATATGTTTGCTTCAAATGTAAATATTCCACATATTTATTAGGAAATATTAAAAGACATATAAGAGTTCATTTGGGCGACAAACCATTTGCTTGTTCATTTTGTCACCATAAATTTACTCAACGAGAACATATGCTAAATCATTTGAAAGTACATGAAAAATATTCATAGTCTAGTCAGTTTAGACTCGTTTTATGAGTGTTATTCTGGGGTTACTGATCGAAGGGATTTTATTTAAAAAAAAAAAAAAAAATCCTACCGACGTAATGATATTACAGTGATTGTCATGTTTCTGGGGGCCCATGTCAATTATCAGCCTCCAAGGACAGATGTATGATGACAACTAAAACTTTAGCAGTACACTACAACTTATCTGTAGCTGTTGTCTCATGCAACTGGACGTGATGATGCCACTATTGAAGAAGAAGACAAAAATATGTTTTTACATCAATCTCAATTTGTATATCTTCGTCTTGAGAATGGGGCTGTGAAATACATTTTAAATATCACATAGACCGAACTGCAATAGATAGAGAAAAGTTCATAAAATTGCATCATTGTTCTAGTCATTTATTCAGTATTTGTGTCGTATTTAACTAGAATTTTTAGTGTTATTATAAATTTAATTGTGAAAAATAAAAAATGATCAATTGAAAATTGCCAGATTATGAATTTACTTTCATTAATATTTTTAATATTGGGTACCAGAGTAGAAAACTATTTATTATGACAGTCCTATACAAACCTTCAATCCTTCAACAAATAATGATTAAAAAAAAACCTTCAATCTCTCAACAAATAATTATTTTAAAAAAACCTTCAGTCTCTCAACAAATAATTATTTAAATAACCTTCAGTCTCTCAACAAATAATTAAAAAAAACCTTCAATCTCTCAACAAATAATTATTAAAAAAAACCTTCAATCTCTCAACAAATAATTATTTTAAAAAAAACCTTCAATCTCTCAACAAATAAATATTAAAAAAAAACCTTCAATCTCTCAACAAATAATTATTAAAAAAACCTTCAATCTCTCAAAAATAATTATTAAAAAAACTCTTCAATCTCTCAACAAATAATTACTTGAAAAAAAAACTTCAATCTCTGAACAAATAATTATTAAAAAAAAAAAAAAACTTACACCATGACAGCATAGACCTTACAGCCTTACACCATGACAGCATTTGTTTAAAAATAAAATAATTTATTACACAGAAAGGACTTGCCTTAAAGTTGCCATCGAAATATTTGTGTAGTTTATTATTATTTACCAAATTCATATTAGACATCCTGTTGGTAAGTTTAAATAACACTACCGTTATTTATTACGAAGATTCAATTAGTCAGGAAGTATATGGTTTATGAAGAATAACGATTCTAACTGGTTTTTATTTTTTCAAAATTTTCAGGTTTGACCTGTTGTTATTGCAACAGTTTCTCTTCTGCTGACACCAATGACATTATCAATCACTGTAAAACATGTGTCATGATGCCTCGTCCAGATCGATTTCGATATAAATTTGTCTGTCTCGCATGTGATTACCACAGTTATAGTTCAAGTCCTCTAAAACCTCATTTATCTACACATTTGGGAGAGAGACCATATAAATGTAAACATTGTGTCTATTCAAGTACTACAAACAAAAATTTAATGAATCATTTAAAATCAAAACATAATATCTAAAAAAAAAAATGGTTTGAAATAAATTTGTCATTTGCATAGTACCCCGATAAAAAGCGTCATATTTGGCGGTAACTTGTTTCCAAATAAATTTTCGATTTTTTTTTTTCCTTTCTTATGACGTACCTACATACTAAAAAGAATCCGTGCGCTAAATTTTAAGTCTTTAGGCTTAGCCATCGTGGAGCTACGTTCATTATCAATGAATCAGTGAGTCTGTATACCAACTAGGATTAGCGGTATATATATAGATTAATGCAGAGTTTCAAGAAGAAAAAAAAAGTTCCACAGGAAATGTAAACTTTTGAATTATAGATTGAAAAGGATTTAACTCTGATCATTTCGTTCATTTCAAGCGAAAATCCTAGCATTATGGAAGCTTTGTATTCAAATATTTGTTTGATAATAGTCAAAGAATTGAATAAATAAATTTGGTACCATGTCTCTTTAATCGGGATATAAACTTCATATTTTTTGAACTTCGAATGGCTGGTAAAAAATATACATGTACATTGGTACACCATTTTTTCTTCTTCTAGTATTGTCTCACGGCCGAGTTAGTTTTTGAACGCGATCTATGCATCTATGTTTTGCTGAAGAGTTATAAAACCATATAATTTAATAAGTATAATAATATTTTCTGCATGATTTTTGACGTAATTATAGTTTGAAATACTTCTTCAAAGTCAAGATGTTTTTTTTTCTTCTTTTCATGGTTACTTTCCTTGTCTAGATCCACATAAATCCTCGTTTTTGCAGTTTCAAGATTTGATAACATCTGATATCTGATCTCCTGAATTTCCTGAATTTATATCCTGTGGATAATGAAACTTAGAAAGTATACTTCCAAGGCACCCAAGTAACTACTGGATTATGCTTAAGGATTCTCAAGTATCAACAACTCATGGTTAGTTGTTGCAAACCAGTTCCACGGCTTTTCTTCATTATTTGCTGAAAACATTTTCAAAATCTTTGAATGAATTAAGAACTCACATGAATTTTTTTCTCTTTTCAATGATTTATTTCAGAACAGTTTTGTATTCATTGCAATGACTTTTCATCTTCAAATGTATTGTTTTTACTGGAACATTGCAAAAAATGTTTGTTCATGCCGCGATCCAATGTTAGCTTCAGATATGTATGTTACGCCTGTAATTATCATACATATAATTCATCTCATATGAAACAACATTTTGTGGCTCTTCACTTTTGTCAGAAAAGTTTCCAGTGTTATTTTTGTCCATTTAAGTCGGCCCGTAGTGATAATCTAACTAGCCATATGAATCGAAGACACTGCAAATAGTTTTAATATTTTGATATCTTTTTTTTATTATTATTTTCATTTTACTTATACTCCTGCGAGAATTAAGAAAATTATGAAGATTTAAAAAAATTTCTGTATGCTATTGTATGGAAGATATTTTATAAGGCCTTTTACTGATATGAATACGCCGAAGACAGCAAGAAGAGAGATTAACAATATTCTGAAGAATGCTGACTTTGATATTCGGAAAAACGGTACAGAAACTCAGTGTGGGCCACGAACTCTTTGTAGGAGGGACTTAAATTTTTTTACTGGATATACCTATGATTTTTCCTCTTTTTTCCCCCAAAAACTGACATTTATTAAGATTTTCATATATTTTCAGATCAGTTTTGCATTCACTGTAAATGTTTTTCTTCAAGTCTGTTAAATGATCTTATTGAACATTGCAAATCTTGTTCTTTTATGCAAAGATCTGACCCGTTTCGTCATAAGTTTGTATGTTACGCATGTGACTATGCCACCTATTTATTAACCAATATGAAAGCTCATATAAGAAAACATATGGGAGAAAAACCATTTAAATGTATTTATTGCACGTATAAATGTGTCACAAAACCTAACCTAAAAAGACATATTTCAGTTATACATGGGATTAAGGACTAATTGGAAATTTGTAATTTATTAAAGGCTGTAAATATTATGGAGTGAAAGTGCTGTACTCCCGTGGTTTTCATTTTTATAAAAAAAACATTATATTATTACATGATCACTACTTATGACACTAATATGTCCTGTCCACGAGGCATTGGTTTTTTATTTAACTATATTGATAAGCAAGTTGTACTTTACATAGATCCCTAATTTGTGTCAGTCTATTTACAGTTGTTTCCCAATGGAGTCCTTATTACGTTTCTAAATTTCAACGATTTTAGAGCACTAGTGTTTTCAACATGTTAAGGTCTTTTGCAATACGGCAGAGACATTAGAATGTATTTTGAAACTAAGTCATTTTTACTGTACAAAATATATTTAGTATGCAAAATTTACAGAAAAGTAATTTATTGTATCCTCGGAAATATTCACTAGGTATGTTGCATGTAAGTATATTTAATATTTATTCATTGCGATATGTTTTTGATAAATGTATATAACATTCGGTTGTAGGAATATGATGAAACAATCATTTGAGGGGAACAAGCCAACTTCATTGGGTGACGGACCTAAGCCCGTGTATATACAGAAGGTTTAGTGTTAGGAATGTTAGGATGGGTATCCAGACTTTAAAAAACTCTACTTTAAAGATGAAAATCAACAGCAAATTGAATTTCTATGTATACTGTGAGAAGCAAGCGGGGGTTGCCATGCAAGGGCACAACTAAAGAAAGTAAACATATGTGGAACAAAAAGGTTGTCACATGGTAGAATTAAGGAAAGTAACGCCGATCCCAAATAGGAAAAATGTAAATTTAAAGAAGATGTATAAACGTTAACATATTTGTATTTATTTTTTCTTTCAGTTATTGAAATTTCAACTATAACAGTTTCTTCTTCGTTTCCAATAGCAATAAATGAAATTACAGAGGATAGAGAAAAATGTTTGCATTGCCAAAAGATAATAAGTTCAGATACAAAATCTTTAATTGAACATTGTAAAGTGTGTCCGAAAATGCCTCGCATTTCTCTTTCATCACAAAAATCACCGAAATGTATTTTTTGTGAAGAAATTCTATTGCCAGATGGTGAACGTATTTTTGACCATTGTGAATCATGTCCGGAGCGTGAAACTAGTTTACCTTCTGTGCCTCTTATATGTAGACATTGTCAATCTTTTTCATCTATTTATTACAAAAAATTAATAGAACATGGTCGTGAGTGTATCGATGCATTTTCTATTGATGCCACAAAAAAGTATCATTGTCTTGTTTGTAATTATTATACAGATTTATACACCAATATTAGAAACCATATAAAATATCATTTAGGGGAGAAAGCATATAAATGTTGTCTTTGTTCATACCAATGTGTCCAAAAGGTTCATCTCCGGAGACATGTTAAATTAAAACATAATTTCTTATAAATTGAATTTTTATTATGGTTCAGCTTTCAATATTTATTTTAAGTTGATATCAATATTAAATAGATAAAAGAAAATCAACCAATACCGAAATCGCGGAGAATCAACGTTCCAGAAACACCCTTTGAGGATCAAAAAGGATGTTTTCCTATTTTTTTGTCTACGTTATTTAAAGGGTTTTATTTGTGACGTCATGTCCACGGTCTCGGAAATAAATAAGCCTTTACTGCAATTCAAGAGTATTAAAACAACTGATAAGTAATAAGTTTTTTAAAACATATTACCTCATATAATTTATTTATATTTTTCATAAACTACATATTTCATTCTTATTGTCTCTTCATATTCCGCAACCCCAAATCATAAATTTGTTGAGACCCATGAAATTATTTAAAGTTTCGTTTGAATAAATATTTTATTTCTATTAGTATGGTCTATATTTTTCATTTTTTTTAAAAACAAAATCAGTATCGATCGATATCTCATTTTAAATGGAGCCTTTTGGCTTTTCGTGGAGTCTTCAAACTCACTTCAAGCTCTGATGATGTACCCAGGAGAGTACGAAACTAGTCAGCTCTAATTAACATTTTAATAATTTTATAGTCAAGTGAAGATATAGTATTTTCTTTAGCTCATTATGGATTTACTTGACATAGTATCCCTATTCAACAAAATTATTATTTGAAATGTTCAATAGAGAGCATTCACACTACTTAATGAAAGTGTCAGTGACGGTGCTCTCCAGCGCCGTACCGTGATCTTCACAGTGATTTGATATGAAAAATTACTGCCTGAGCACGGAGAAAACACTGACGGGTGTAATAAAAATCACTGTGAGAGCACTGTAACTGACACTTTCATTGTGTATGTGGATGCTCCTTTGAGTATAAGTATCAATAAGAAATCCATTTCTCCTTTAAACGTATTTGAAATGATCGATTTTTGTACTTCTTTTCAGACTTACAAATCTGCTGCTATTGTCATCAAAAATTACCGAAAAAACTTGATCCTTTGGTTGAACATTGTAAATTGTGCACATATATGTCTCGTCCAAATTTGTACCATTTTAGATATGTTTGTTATAAGTGTGGTTCATTTAAAACTTACAATATTGGAAATATGAAACAACATATTGTTCAACATTTAGGAGAGAAACCATTTAAATGTGATTACTGTCCTTATAAAAGTTCCAGAAAGGGAAATCTCAATTTTCATGTTCAAATTAAACACTCACAATAATAAAAGAATTATTTGAGTTTATTCATTTCAGTTTAAGTTTGAGGATGACCCCCCCCCCTCCTCATTTTTGTATATGTATATTGTGTATACTCGATTTGTACGATCGCATAATGGGTTTTCAGATCAGCGTCAGATATACAACTGCTCCAGACTCAAAATTAAAATGGCCCCATTTATGTTTTTGCTATTCGATTTTGGACACCTTCTTTAAGCAATACCACATTGCCTTCCCTGGATAATATTTCCATATTTTGTACAAACTTAATTTATATTTTGTATATAGAACTTTAACTATTAACATTTAGGGTCGGGTCCACCAGCAAATCATTAAAAAGTTTTATTGAATAATATATATATATATATATTTTTGGCTTAACGTCCCTTTAACATCTATTGGTCATTCGAGACGGAGGTTTTACCCTCCATTCGCTTGAAACTTGCAAACAGCTACCCACATTGACATCACGAGGGCGCGAACCCAAGTGTACACTCACATGGAACAACCTGATGGTGGACGTTGCTTAACTTCAGTGCTCGAACGGGAACTGGTGTATTGAACGATGGCTGATTAATATTTTTTTATTGAAATCTGAGCGTTTTTAATCGATAATCACGTGAGAATGAAAATAATATGTTGGTAGACCTGGCCTTTAATATATTAATAACTCTGGGCTTATATTGACTGGTTTATGGTTCAACACAATGTATAGTAAAAACCTAATAGTAAACTTCAGGTTTGATATAATAAAAGCACCAATATAATCAATTGTACTAACCCGTTATAAAAGCCGTGATGTCATTACTGTAATAAAAAATATTGTATTTTTACTTTGGCGGGACGGATAACCATCCCCATGCTCTTCAATTTTTTCATGATGTAAAAAAATTTGAACAATTTATGAGGATAAAATATTTAGAGAAACCTTATTCGTATTAATTCTATTCCTTCATAAAAAATTGACATATTAGGGAATATTGTAGCTAATCCCAGAGGGCTACATCCCCACGGACTAGGTCTACGTATCTGTGTTCAGCTCAGTAAATATGACAGAAATTAACTCTGGAATAGCATAATGTTTTGTATTGCAGCATTCTAACTATTGCCGTACTTGACATGGTTCTGGGGGCCCATATTAAGTAAATATTCATCTACAAGTAATATAGATGTATGATGATAATGCACAAGATGGAAATGAATTTTAATTATTTAGTGTGTTTCATAGGTTAGATATACCTCTAATCTCTGATTTATTATAATGCAAATTACCACCCCCTCCCAATTAAATCTTAAAAATGGGCTAAACGAGAAAAGAACATATTTAAAAGGAAAACCGAATAACCGAATATTCCTCTAAAAAAGGAACTTAGTTCCTTTACTCCTAATCACTGTAGGGAGCACTTTCTACTCCTCTTCACTGTAGAGAGCACTGTCTATGAGATGATTTTTAAAGTGTGATTTGTTACATTTTTTACGTTGTTATAAATTTGTATATAAATATTTTAAAAAAGAGAATCGTAAAATAATAAATAATTTATTTATTTAGACAATATTGATTCGGATTAAATATAAAGGTTGCAAGCTTTCGATAGTACTCCGACTATTATCGTCAGGCCGATGTTGACTCTACGATGTTCAATGTATAAGTGAGAGTATCAGAGTATGATATATTACTATTTGTGTAGATCGAGCAAGTTCTGATTAATTATGTGGGAAACTATACTCGAATATATCAGAAATCGCTCGATCTAACACAAGTAATAACATCTCATACTCTGATACCTTCACTTCTGCTCTGAACATCGTGGAGTCAACATCCGCCTGACGATGATAGTCTGAGTACTATCGAAAGCTTGCCACCTTTATATTTAATCCGAATCGATATTGTCTAAATATTTAAATTATTTGTAAATTTTAATACTCTTATCCTTAAATTCAAAAATGATCCCCCAAAGATAGATAGACTTGAATTTAAGAAAATATAAAATTGAAAATAAAGAATAATAAAGCTCTAAGGACTTTCTACAGAGATGCATTGGGCCCTCCTCCTCGGAATGCCAAGCGGTCATTGCTATCTATTCGCCCGCTGAACGCCCCTGTTGTTGTTTTCAAAATATAAATTGTATTGTTCTTCTTCTCTAGATATGTTTTGGAGAGAATCAAAACTCTATTCCTGTCCGCACTGTTTGCGATCGTATTCCATGGAGAAAAATATGAGAAGGCATATGAAATTGGAGTGTGGCAAACAAGCGACTCAGCAGTGCCCTTACTGTCCACATAAAACCAAACGAAAAGATCAACTTAAGAAACATATTCAAGTCAAACATCTTGTTAATTCTTGACACTTTTCTTAATATAAAAATATCGAAATCTATCTGACTTGCTCAAAAGATGATTTTAGCAGAATTATGAAGCGCTGTGATTTACAGTACGGGTTACTGTTCATTTTATATCAAAACAAAAAATGTTGATAAAAAAATCATCTCTTGGCAAATTATTTGCGCCGCGATTAAGAACAAGTATACAACTTAGATCATAGTCATCATAGATGATGAAAACAAAAAATAAGAAATAGTGAGAAGTTTTAATCATAGTTCGCTTTCGAAAGTCGACTACGATTTATCGTCAGAGAGGTACATATGAGATCTTCTCATATATACGCTAAAGTTTATTCGCAAGGATTAGTAGATTTTGTATTTTTAAGTCTAATTTCCGTCCGTTTATATTAACATTGTGTTCTTTACAGACTATTGTCTTTCTTGTTTTACCTACATTAATCAAATTAAGAAGTTCTTTTTGTAGATTGGTTCCAATATTTTTTATCTCAGTATTTGTGGACTTGCTTTTTATATTTTCTGCTAAGTTTGAAATAAAAATTAGATTCGACTAGATCCCTTGTGGATAGGGAGACGGAAAAAGAATACTTCCAAGGCACCCAAGTCCATGATTTTTAGTTTTGTTGACTGAATTTTTTATGTTAATATTTCAATGATTCTCAGATATACCTAGTCTGTTCTCATCAAGTTTTTTCTACCGCTCACCGTTTAAGTTGCGGTTTTAAATCCGTTCAACTTGTATCTGGTCTGACATTTTAAGTTTTCGATCATATTCGCGCAGGTTGCAATCATTTTCGTCGCATAGTCCGTTGTCATCCTAATATATGTCTTGCCACTCAAAATGTTGATTTTTATTGTTACATATACACAAACTCTAGTTTTCTTAACTTGTATATAATGGGGGATGTCCCAGATCATCCAATCGCTAACCGAGCTGCTTCAGTAATACTTGGTTATCTTCTAAGATAACCAAGTTGTAGCCTTCCTTGCTGTTTCGCTTACATCAAAAACAGGTTCCCAGTAAGTTGTTCTTGTGCTATTGGTTTATTATGGTCAATAATGAACCTTTTGAATCGTCACGAAAAAAAAAATCCCCCCCCCCTTAAAATTTGATATTTTATGTTTCAAGGTACGTCGAATCCAAAAATCGAATAAAAAAAAATCGTATATAGATGTCCGCCGTACGCTGTGATGCCCTTTGCTACTTAGCGTTGACCGATTTGGATGAAATTTGGTATATAGGTCCCATCTGGGCTCTAATTGTGCCCCGAAACTTTTGGGTGCAATCCAATATACCCTTAAGCGGTTTTCAGTATTCTGGTGTAAAGAGAGAATGGTAAGATCTAGAAAATTGGTATTTATGTCATATTTGGGCTCTCATATTTGGAAACTTTTGGGTGCAATCAAATATTCCGCAGGTGGTTTTTACATCTTTCTAGCGGTTTTCATTAATCCTGACTTGAAATTTGGTATGTATGTAAATTTAGTTTCTAATTACGGCACAGCACCTTTTAGACACGTCTGTCACATTGGCAGAGTTTTTTTTTTCACAGAATTTATATTTTTAAATGATTCTTTTAAATTTATAATTTTGGGATAGAAATTATTGGGAACCAATTTTATTATTTTATATTTTGTTATTTAATTTTCAAAAGATTTTTTTACAATGTTCAGCAAATAAAATATTAATTTTACTGTTATTAAAATTGTGTCTTGATTTAGCATATAGATATCATTATCTTCTAATTGTTCCACTAAGGCAGTACCTATACGAGTACAGCTCCTTCGCATAATCTTTTTTTTTTCTTTCTTTCTTTTTTCTTTGAAAGGAAATGCTTATTTTTTGTAATGTGAAAGATCTTTGATTTCGTTTGATCCATATTATCAAACGTATATAAGAACATTTATTGTTGTTTGTGATCGGACCATCCCTAAAAACTTTTAGTGAAAATAAGGATATTTCGAAGACATTGTTAAAATTAATGATAATAAAATGATTATCATTATTTTGAAAAATTTAATGTGAACATCACACGATTTTCCATATGTATTAATTAAAACCCCTAACAGTAATTCGATTTCAACCAAAGCCCAATACAATACTTTACTTTTTATATGATAAGGAAATTAAAAAACTATAGAATTATTTTGGCCTGTCACCTATATGGGTAAGCATAAATTTCAACAATGATCCTGTATATTTGGGAGCGTATTTATTTTTGTGAGGATTCCAAACGTTTGTTATTGAAAACCAAAAATCTGTATACAAAATTTTTGAAATATACAAAAGCATTGGCCTATCCAAAAGTTAATTAACAAATTATTTCTTTATCAGACCTGCTGGGTTGGGAGCGAAGCGGAAAACGTGTTTTTTTTTTTTTTTTTTGTCTTTCTTTAATGCCCAATCTATTGTCATTTCCATTTCAGATTTCAATAAATGTTTTCATTGTGGAATCATGATACCTATGGAAGGAGAGTCAATGTTTGTACATTCTACATCTTGTGGAAGCGCTTTCAGACCTAACATGTCATACAAGTTTGTATGTTGTGTATGCCAATATCATACAATACAATCTGTTGATATGAAAAAACATATTAGAAAACACACAGGAGAAAAACCATATAAATGTTCTTATTGTAATTATAAAAGTGCCAACAATTCTAATTTGCGATCTCATATTAAAATCAAACATTATACTTAAATTTATTTACGCGTTTCTACAGATTAGAATTTTGTTTGTAATACATTTCTTTTTAAGCTCTAGGGTCAAAAACCCATAAAAATTTATGGGTTTTTGACGGTTAGGGCTCCGATTTCGCGCATGAGCAATCATGTTTTTTGTATAAAAAAAAATAATTAGAGGCGCATGCGTTCATTTTGTTTTGATTTATAATTTCAAAAATGAACCTTTAAGTTTTTTGTTTGAGGAAAGAATTTTAAATATTGTGATTTTCGTCGGATCAACTCTTTCGGTATTAAAAAAGTCGATCCGACGAAAATTAAAATATTTAAAATTCTTTGCTCAAACAAAAAACTTAAAGTAACCAAAGACTTTCATTTATTATAATAATTATTAAAAATGAACCTTTGAAATCGACCAAGAAAAAAATTCTTTTATTATTTACAGATTTATTATCTTCTACTGTAAAATGTATCCATTGTTTGACCAACATATCGAATATTACCAATATTATTTTGGATCATGCTCAAACTTGTACGTCAATGATTAGACCTAATAGTTTCAAATATAAATATGGATGCTATTGTTGTCCTTATTTCACTTACGAAAAAAACAATTTGAAAAAACATTTAAGGAAACACACTGGAGAGACACCTTATTCTTGCGACTTTTGTGAATATAAGTGCAGACAAAAACATCAGTTGACTTTACATCTCCATAACCATCATAAATAGAAATAAAAAGAAAGGCCAACATTTTGACTAAATATTTCAGCTTTTTTTATTTTGGTTTAACGTCTCTTTAACATCTATTGGTAATTCGAACGGGGGTTTTACCCTCCATTCGTTGGAAATTTGCAAACCGGCTACCCACATTGATCTCACCCAGCTCACCTGGGTTGGTCCGAAAAAATAGCCAGCATCACGATACCGCAAACTATCTTGGACACCCTTATGGTAAAACTTCAGTGCTCTAACAGGAACTGGTGTATTCAACGTGCCATAGAAGCTGGCTATTTTTACTTGTTTTATGTCTTGAGAATGGGGAATTCAAATAGATTGCCGAGGATGCAAAAAAGTGGCTGATCGAGAAGATCCTGTCTTGATAACATAAAGGAATGTTCCAATCTATTTTTCTATGGGCATTGTCCGTCTTGAGCACTAAATCGTTTATCCTGCGTGTTACACTAATATGGAACAATCAACGAGAATGATATTACAAATCTCATTTTATAGATCTAACAAGACTTCCATTTTATATATTTCAGACAGTACTGGTTCACCATATTGCATCTATTGTAAAAGTCATCTTCCAATCGATATAAAATGGTTGATTGACCATTGTAAGACTTGCTCTCATATGTCACGACCGGATGCTTTTCATTACAAATTTGTTTGTTACGCATGTGAATATTCTACATACTTATCTGGAAACATTAAAACTCATTTAAGACTTCATTTGGATGACAAACCATATAAATGTCACTTGTGCAATTATCAATGTAGACAAAACGCTCATTTAAAAAGTCATTTCAAATCAAATCATCCTGGTGAAATGTAATTTTATTCTAGTCAATCTTCCTAGCGGAGGAAGTTTTGATTGCATATATTAGTATTAATTAGATTGCATATATTAGTATTAATTAGATTGCATATATTAGTATTAAGAATTAGTAATATTTCGATATTTTTTTTTTTTTTTATGAATCATAAGAACGTTATAGGTAAATTATAGATATCATAAGCAAAATTCTGACCTTCTCAGCCGTCGATAGAATCTATAAGTCTCCTGATACCTACATATGTATGAAAGGAATAAAATATATGCATAAACTTTTTACCTGCATAAGGATATTTAATTTTGCTCGTAAAAAACTTTTTTGTAATACTTTTCAACTCTTATTTCCTCAAAAATGTATTTTCTATTTTATCTATCTCAGAACGTATTGGTTACTCATTCCTTTTTATACGATTAAAGTTTCATCTGTATCGGATAAAGCGTTCGAGTGTTGTCACGGTACAGACAGAGAACTGAAGGAAAAATCGTAGAGTTGAAACTAGACTTCATTTATAAAAAAAACAATTCTACAAAGATTCCATTTATAAAAACAATTTTGAAAAAAGTCGATGAGATGAGGATTTACTTTTTGTCCTGGTGGAAATGTCTTTGAAAGTTGTTCGTGATTTCAACGGCGTTTCAAGGCTCGCCCAATTGCGAAGTATTTTGTAATGATGTATTGTAATTGAATACCTTTGGTTGAAGGTATAGATTGTAAATTTCTTAAAAATTGCTAATTTGAAATAATATATTAATATTTCCCATTGTTATCATTTCTATTTGTTTACCAATTATCAAAAGATTTTGCTAACTTCATTTCAATTTTAACTTTTTATTGTAAATACACATTTGGATTTAAGGGTTTCGGAAAATGCCTTTTATTTTTATATTATATAACCCCGCCTATAAATCTGACCTAATTATGAGTTACATTACATTATTCCATTTTTTCATTGTAGTGACACAGAAAATTGCATTCAATTTGGAGATTTCCTGGTTGTATCCAATTATTTTTTGGTGTGTAAGGAGTTTAAATTATTTTACTAGTGCACTGTTTCTCACAAATAGTGATTTTTAAAATTTAATAACTTTTAACAATCACAAAACAAAATTGGTATTTTTTTAGTTTTGGTTGTGTTTATTACTGCAATATATCACGCATAAGTGAAATTTTGATTTACCATTTTATTTTTAGTTCTAGATGTAACGCTTTGCGTCTTTTGCAATGTTAAAATTGAAAATACTGTACAGGATCTATTCAGTCACACTTGCTCCGTCCGAGACGAATTTTATGTTTGTGTCGTTTGTAAACAAGTTGAAAACCATGCTTGGATATTGAAAAGACATTACGTAAAACATACAAAAGAAAAATTCTATGCATGTCCTCATTGCAAATACAAAAGTGCGTATCTGACAGATGTAAAAAAACATATTAGAAAGCATACAGGAGAGAAACCATATAAATGTGACATTTGTCCTTATGCTGCATCTGATGGAAAATCATTGCGATCTCATTGTAAAACTCATGTTAAAAACAAAGGAAAATATTTCTATTGTAAGTTTTGTCCTCAAAAATTTATTGCTCAGAAACAATTAGATGAACATAAGGCAACCCATCCTACTAAACAAGTTTGTATTAAGAAAAATAAAATAATATTTGATTAAATGTTAAATATTAAGGAGATGTCAATTATAAAAAAGAATGGGATCCTCCTATTTAAAATACTAAAATTGAACTTGAAATAACTTATATCCCCCTTGATTTTATGACATTTTTGTCTATATATTTTTTGTGTTTTGTCTATATATTTTTTGTGAAGATATTTAGACAGTGTTTTTTCTTATTTAGATTTTGTAAATTAAAATGGACCATCCTTTATATCTGTATGAAATTCTTTCAGAAAATTTGTTTTATTTTTATTTCATATTATGTCGCATATAAACCTTGCCCTAATTTAAATGAAATGATTTCACTTTTTTTTAAATTACCTGTGCGTAACCGAATTTGAGAAGATGAGAGAAACAATGAGAACAAATGTGACTTTTATATTAGTATTCATATCACTGATGAATTACCCTACAAAGGTCATCTGAGCACACCACACATGTAATAGACATATGAATTACACGTTTGGTAACCCATATAGAACATGGAGAGTAGTGTTGGTTGTGTCTGCGACCCAGCGTAATCTTGCGCTGACTCCAACACGCATTTTATTTCTTTGGAACCTAACAGTCTCAACACGTCGTGCGCAACAAATGTGGTTCTTATTTCTATTGAATAATTTCTATTAAAGGTGAAATCAGTTTTTGAGTTTATCGCGAACAGACAAACATGACGAAGGACTTCAATTTATAATATGGATTTTACCATTAGGTATTGAAATAAAATACTCGTACAAATATTGCAGTCTATTTGTATTGTTCTTCGTTTGTTGGAACCAATTTTCAAATTAATTTTTTGGGCGTGTAAAGAATCATACATTATTTTACTATGGCATTGTTTCTAACAGTTAGTGATTTCAGTTTAATAATAGTCAACCAGCACTAAACACACATTTTGCGTTTGGTGGTGTTTGAATGTTATTTATATCACGCATAAGTGAAATGTTAATTTACCAATATTTTTCATTCCAGATGTAACGCATTGCGTTTTTTGCAATGATAAAATTGAAAATACTGTAAAGAATCTATTCAGTCACGCTTGCTCTGTTCGAAAAGGAGACGCATCTTTTGTTTGTTTCATTTGTAAACACGTTGAAAATCAAGCTTGGAGATTAAAACGACATTACGTAAAACATACAAAAGAAAAATTCTATGCATGCCCTCATTGTGAATATAAAAGTGCGTATTTGACAGATGTAAAAAAACATATTAGAAAGCATACAGGAGAGAAACCATATAAATGTGACATTTGTCCTTATGCTGCATCTGATGGAAAATCATTGCGAGTTCATTGTAAAACTCATACCAAGAGCAATGAGAAAACTTACTTCTTTTGTATATTTTGTTCTAAAAAATTTGTTACCCAGAAAAAATTAGATGAACATAAGTTGACCCATTCTACTTCGTTATACAAATGCGATGACTGCCGAAGAGAATTTGATGATCTCAATACATTTGAAACACATTTGAACGAGAGTCATATACTTATATATGATGATGAAGGTTCAGAGAAAAGTAAAAAGGGAAATAAGGAGTCAGAATCTAATCTAGAAGAAATATTGGAATGTGTCGAGGATGACGACAACGAGAAGGAGATGGTTGTTGAAGAGAAAACAGATGAATCTGGAGGAGACAATTTGGTTTCCTTGACTCTCCTTGGTTCTTAGTCAAAACAGACATTGTTAAGTCAGTAGCGGTCCAAAGTTGGAATCCTGTTTCGGATCAAATGATGGGAAAAATGAAAATTGTCAATTTTTTATCGATTGAGTCACTCATCTATAGTAGGCGTGGATATACCTACTTCTCTTCCTAAACGACTCTATCGTGTATTATTTAAAATTAAAAGTCAATATTTTTTTTTAGTTTGGCGCTAACATCAATTGGCCATTCGACACGGGGGGTTTACCTTCCATTCGCTGGAAACTTCCAACCGGCTACCCACATTATACTCACCCAGTCTGGATTGGGCCGGGAAAATAGCCAGCATTACGAGGAATCGAACCCACGTGGACATCCACATGGCACAATCTCGCTGGACGTTGCTTAACTTCAGTGATCTAACGGGAACTAGTGTATTCAACGTTCCATAAACGCTAGCTAAAGTCAATATTAAATTGTTCAAATTTGTGAAGAGAAAAATAAGCGGATGTAAAGGGCACACAAAACATACTCGTATGCATTCTGAGATTTTCTATTAATTACAGGGTTAAGATGTTGTTAATGTAAAATCAGAACTTTTAATTAAAATCAGAACTTTTAATTCAAACAAACTTAATGAACATTTATATTTAAAAAAAAAAGAAAACACTCTAAATACTATGAACATTTAGAGGCTGATGATTCATGAAACTCTTTAGAGATTCGATTATTGATCTATAATCCTGTATCTTGGAAAATCTATCTGTTATGTTGGAAAAGAAAAAAAATTTGGTACCTACGTGTTTCTGTAATATTTCTTCCTCCTCCCCCCCCCCCCNTGTAATATTTCCCCCCCCCCCCCCCACCTCATTTATAGATCAAGGCCACTTACTGATAGAAATTATTTCCCTACACTTCTTTATTATTTTAAAACCAAAGATTCAACAAACATGTTTGTTTTGACTTCTTCTTTTTTAGTACAGAAAAAGACTAAACGCATCCGAAGCGCTGAAAATGTTCCAACGTATAAACGTATTTACATAAGTATATTATGGCCTGTTTATAAATAGTCCCATGTCATGTGTAGAGATTACGATCCCGGGATCCCGCCCGAAAATGGCTGAAATTTTGGTCCTGGGATTCGCCATCCAATGACAGGATTTTCGGGATTGACAGTAATATAATAAAAACAAATAAAAAACGTACTTTTTTTTTTATTGAATTTCAAAATGAGGCCCCAATACATCAACCTTAAACGTTACATGAAAGTCGATGTTCCATGCAATAAAAAAAATGCAAGACCTTTTTAAATCCTTTTCATCTTTGTGTAGACCGCATGAACCGATGACCGATGTGTTGTTTGCATGACTCATGCGAATTATCCAAAAAGGTACCTAACCCTTTGGTAAAAAGAAAGGAGTCCGTATTTCACTTGTTTCAGTTTCTTTTTATCTTCTGATTTGTAAAAGTGTGCAAGACTTATCTTTTAATGTTCTAATATATTCTAGCATCTTGTGTTCGGTTTGACTTTAAAATGGACGGTTTTATATCGTACAAAAAAGATTCAGATGTTATCTATTTATTATTGTAAATATACCTACTTCTATGTACTTGATTTTTGGAAGGTCCCAATTTTTTCTAATCCCGGGACCAGTACCGGGATTCCGGGATTGCGATCATTCCAGTCCCGAAACTTCTGGATTGTCAAGAATGTTCGGGATCATAATCTCTAGTCATGTGTCAATAAAGTTTTAAAAAATTGTTTTGCTTTTTGTTATATATTGTTTTGGTTTACACAAAAGTTTAAAAAAAAAAAAAAAAACTACAGCATGGATTGATGGTGATGCTGCCTTCTATATTGTTCCTGTCTCAATTATTTGTTCTCGTAAAAGGTGATTTTTTTCTCCAAATAAGTCAAAAATATATCAATTTTACTTTGCGCATGACGAAGAGTAATTTCCAAATATACAGCAAAGTATTAGCCAGATCTCTGTATATATGTATAAGCAAAATGTGCCCTCGGTCCAACTAAACTATCTCTTGATCAAACAAACGTAGAAATCTGAATTTTAGAAATTTTAATACTCGTAGATCATGCTTATTCTATTGGGCAGCAATGTATTTTGATGTTACATTATGTATAAATTGATTTTTTCTTCACTAGTAAAATATAAATTGCTTGGGTCTTATATTACTAAAAAGATCATACGCCTTCACTATTGAGAATGGATTTTAGATAAATTTCCTTTTAGATAAAAAAGTTTATCATATAGCCAATTTTCGTCTGTAAATATTGATCAAATAAATATATTATTTATCATAAATAAATTCTGTATACTTTCTTTTAAAAAAAGTACTCTGATTTTACTAAGAATGTGTTTTCTTATTTTCTAAGCAAATACTTAGGAGAGTGATAGCGTACCTGCGAACCTGTGGCTGATGGGTTTTAGAAAATTATTTTCGTTGTCCATCAGATGGACTCCATCTCGTTCAAATCTATTGAAAATTTCCTATCCAGATATTTCATAACGTCATATTTTTTCAGGCGTTTATAATACTTTTACATAACAACGTAACTGGTTCTTTGAATTGAGGATAAGGCTTGGGTGATACACATAATTACGCTTTTCTAAACAAACAAATATTTTGAGGAACCCCGAAACCTCGTCTATTTACTGACTTTTTTTACTATAATATCTTGTTACAGAAGAAGCTGCAGAAACTATTCAATGTATTTATTGCGGAGAATCTATTTTAAACGTAGCTAGTGAGCTAAAGACACATCGGTGTGATCAAATGGCGAACATAAATGGATTCCCCACAATCTGCTGTGTTTGTGGTCAAAATGAGCAACAACCATGGAGATTGCGACGACACTATTTGAAACATACAAAAGAAAAATTTTATGGATGTAATATGTGTGATTATAAAAGTGCATTTGAGAATGATGTTAAGAAACATATGAGAAAACATACGGGAGAAAAACCATATAAATGTGAACTCTGTAGTTATTCTGCTTCGGATAGTAAGGGATTAAGCAGTCATTTAAGAAGACATCCAAATAAAATCTATTCGAAATATTTAAACTGTTTTATGTGTCCGAAGAGATTCATGAAAGTGAAATTATTTGAAGAACATATGAATAAACATAATCGAGACTTTTTAGAGAAAAGAACTGAAAATATAATCTCCTGTAACTTTTGTTTCAAAGAAATGAAAAAGGACGAGCTTGACTATCATCTTACGACGGAACATGTTACCATTATAGATCCTTATTCTGAAGAAGTTGTTGAAACTTCTATTTTGTCCGAGGATGCAGAAGAATGAGAAGTTAACTAAGTAATATTCTTTTGGTTTATTATATTCAATAATGAACATTTGGAATTGTCACGAAAAATTTTTTTGATATTTTACGTTTCACCATACGTATGTAGAATCCAAAAACTTCAATTTTTGGAAAAAAAATCCCTTTGTCCGTCGTGATGGGCTCTTTTGCCACTTAGCGTTGACCGAGTTTTATGAAATTTGGTATATAGGTCTCATCTGAGATCTAATTGTTCCCCGAAACTTGTGAGTGCAATCGACCATACTGTTTTCGGTTATTTCTGCTTTTTAGCGGTTTTCATTAATCTTGTCTAAAAAGAGAATATTAAGCGCCAGAGACTTGAAATTTGGTATGATATACAGAGTTGCTTTCTGTGTTATTTCACACCGTGAGGATGTTACCTTCAAGTAACTTCTTACAATCTCAAGTATGAATTACTTTTCCTCATGTACAGTTAGCAAGTCATAAATGGATTGGAAGAATTTACGCCTTTGGGAAAAGAAATTTCGCCTTCGGTACTATATTATATGTAGATATGAATTCAATCATTAAAAGTAACGCTTGGTGCAGAGACAAAGGTAGTAAATTTTTATGTAAGTATTTTTATGACGTCCGCAGAGTGTTAGGTATTTAATATTGTAAAAATATAAAAAACAAAATGTACCTACCAAAGATATTTGCCTAGTTTGTAACATATTTTATTTTGTCCTAATTTTGTTTGATCGACCTTCGGAAGTGAGCTTTTAATCCAGTTCATGGAAACTTCTTTTCGGACCTGTTTCATTGTTTCGCATACACCCCTGCCTAAACATATACATACTCTCAAAAAATACTTCGTGTGCAAAAAGAGGCCAAGAAAATACCCTCTACAAAAAAACCAAAAATTCGAGAGGATCATATCTCTACTAAAAATATAGTCACAAAGGAAGTGATATCATATGAGTGCCAAGTTCATGTCACCCCAAAACAATTCACCTACAAAGAAGGTGATTTGCCCCAAAGATTCGAAAGCTACAAACAAAAACTACAATCAACGTTTTGTCCCCGAGCACTTGGCGCACATTTTATCTGAATATAAATGTGTTTATTTCTACTAACTATTCGCTGTAATATTTATAATGCAGTCATACACTCTGGTTTTGTTTTTCCTGACGTTGTAAAACCAGCATTTCGCTTGATTAGTAAAATATATTTAATCCATTTCGCAACCCCTAGTGATCATATCATTTATCAATGATATTAATACAGTAATAAAAATGTACTTCGAAAATTGTTTTTTTAAAACGTCGGGCGACGGTTTGATGGTAGGCCTGGTGAATATCTATAAATATTTAAAAGTTTTCATTGGTTACTTGATCATGCATAAATGCTCAATTTTAATTGTTCGAAATGTAAAATTTTTTTTCTTTTATGAGATCATTGTATATTTATATAAGTATAGTTTGTAAAATCGATTGAACAGAATTTATTTGTGTACTTTTTTTTTCCTTAAAAAATATCTACCAAACTATGAGCCTATAAAGCCTATGGGACTCATTTGACTTACCAGACATAGAATCGTGATTTTTTGTTTTTTTGTATTCTGAATCAAGTATTCACGGTTGTTTCATTTTTGCTATACAAAAAGGTGTCACTCAAAAAATACGAATCTGCCTTTGATTTTAGAATTCTACTGTTATACTACTCCCTTGATTTGAATCTTGGGCTTTATTTTATTTAATTGCTCTCTATAAAAAAACAAGGATGTGATTTTTATTTGTGATTTATAAAAATAAGCCTTATTTATACAGTCCGAATAGGACTGAAGAGTCTCTTTAAGGAGCAATCACACTATACAATAAAAGCGTCAGTGACGGTGCTCTCCAAGTGACCTTCACAGTGAGTTGACATGAAAAATTACTGGCTAAGCACGGAGAAAACACTGACGGGTGTTATTAAAATCACTGTGAGAGCACTGTCGCTCTGTCGTGTGGATGCTCCTTGATACCGGCAATTTTTTGGGTCCTATTATTATGTGGTAAATATCTCAAATTCATGAGGATAAAATTCCGTGGGTTACCTGGATTTGAATCCATACCCTACTGTTTACCAGTCATTCATCTTACCACTGCTATACCAACCCAATATCCACATTGAAGCTCTTCGTTATTTATGTACCTCCATTTCTACACATTATGAGGTAAAGAAAATACTGTTAATTTAGTTGGATCACTGAAGTTAGGCAATGTCCAGCGAGGTTGTACCATGTGGGTGTCCACGTGGGTTCGCGTTCTTGTGATGCTGTGGTTATTTTTCCGGTTGGGTGAGGTCAATGTGGGTAGTTTGCACGTTTGTAGCAAATGGGAGTAAAACCTCCGTGCCCCCGTCCCGAATGACCAATAGATGTTAAAGAGACGTTAAGTAAAAAAAAAAAAAAAAAAAAAAAAAAAAAAAAAAAAAAAAAGAGCTGACTAGCTTCGTACTCTCCTGAGCACATCATCAGAGCTTGAAGTGAGTTTGAACACTGAACAATATTGGGAGTTTTAAAAGAAGACAGATGGAGAGAGTAGGTACTTTATTTTCTACACTTTGTTTTCTGACACCTGTTGTTTTCTTTTTTTTCAGTCGCATGCACATATTGCGGTCAAGTTCTGAGTACAGACGAGTCATCTCTTATTGAACATTGCAAATTTTGTGAAAGTGTTGCTCGACCTAATTCGGAAACATATCGATACACATGTTACGCGTGTCCCTATCATACACGCAAACAAAAAGATATGAAAGAACATTTCCGCAATCATACTGGACACAAACCATATAAATGTACTTACTGCGAATATAGTGCATCGCGTGAGAAAACACTCAAAGATCATATAACGAGACACACCGGATTCAAACCGTTCCAATGTTCTTATTGCGATTTTAAATGTGCGAGACGGTATGGTTTGAAATATCATGTTATTTTAAAACATAATGCGTTGAATGTAACGCCAAGTAGAGTTGTAATATCTGAAAGTGGTCCATCGTCCAGTCAAGTTATGCCTCATCAATATTCAACGTATACTGTTCAACGAAATGAGTCTCTTGAGAATAATGACGATGAAGAGGACAATCTCGCAAATGATCCGCTGCATACAGACGATTGACAATTACTAGGCTGTTAAAAAGTTTCCGTTTGATCTCTTGACAATTGACAGTCTATGTATAATACTAGTCTTTAATATTTTTTGTGGTTAGATAACTTTGGGAAAAATATGTGTTGAAAATTTAGGGATGGGATTTTCGACTCACTTAGGTGGGTCGACATAACTCGACTCGACTCACCAATAAGAGTCGACTCAATGAATCGACTCTCGATCTCGACTCTTATCGCGTGGCAATTCAAAAAAACGCCTTATTTGATCAGAAAGACATAATAAAACCAATTGACAAAAGGGGCATCTACCAAATAAACGTCCCCAACTTCGGCAAATACAATAAAAAGACATCACAATCAATCGTCACCAGAATAAAAGAACATTTTCCTTCAGTAAACAACAAACACCCGGTATATTTCGCCTTTTATTATCTTTATTAGTCAACAAAAAAAAGCTACTCGTAAGTCGACTCTTTGAAGAGTCGACTCATTTCAAAAAGATGTTTCGACTCGTGAGTGAGTCGAGTCGTGAGTCGACTCGTGGATGACTAGCCCATCCTTAGTTAAAATCTATTTGTGGATTTAGGAGTAAAATAAGGGGAAGGAAAGATTTTCATAATAGTTTTTGTGTGGATGTTGTCTTGGGTCCTGAACAATCTGTTTTGATGGTATAAATTAACACAGAGAAATATTCCTCAATATTATCATTTTGTGCAAACTATTGTAAATGTATTATGCTCTGATCCTTAGTTCCGAAGGTCCATGTCGAGGATTGTCCTCCAAGAACTCGAATCATAATGTTTTTTACAGGGTGAGTCATTTTAAAGGACATAGTCAAATATCTCGAAAACCGTTAGAGATAGGAAGAAAACGTTTGATATAAACCCCCGATATTTTAAGGGGAAAATTTAATGGTGACCTTGAAAATTTTCTCCAAGGTCGCCGTCAACGTTATTTTAAGTTTTTTTTTTCTTTCTTTTAATGGAACCCTATATTTTTGATTGCGGTAATAAATTTTAAAAATGGAATCTTTGTTTAATTCCATTTTTAATACAAAATTTAATAATTTTTTTTCGATTTGACTTAAAGTTTCCGAGTTAATTTTTACTTTGACGTGATTTGAGTAAGAGATACCTGTGAGGTTTCCTCGGCACGCTCTTTTTGAAATATTTGGGCATAAATCTGTTAATTTGAGTGAAACATGAAGGTTTTATGCACAAGTATTTGCAAATAGGCGTGCTGTAATGATGCTACACATGTTAGATAGCTCTTTAGAAGACTTCTTCAAAGACAAAATTATCTTGAAAACTGTATTTCAGTCAAATCAAAAAAGAATATATAAAAAAAGATTTAATTTTTAATGCAAAAATCAATAGCACATTAAAAAATGAATGGATCCATTTGAAAAAACAAAGCTGACCTTAAAGGCGACCTTGGAGTAAAGTTCCCCTAAAAATAAAGGGGGTTTGTATCGAACGTATTCTTCCTATCTCTAACGGTTTCCGAGATATTTGACGATGTCCTTTAATATGACTCACCTTGTATCTCTATCGTACACCATGATGCTAATAGGAATGAATGAAATAAGCATGCTCATTTAATACTATACCTTGGTTTTCATCAGTGTTAATTTAATGTATCATTTTTGGGGCCCGGGGTGTGTTTTGTCTTTTAGTTATTTGTGCAAGGTTTTGTGTGATGTTTCCTCTCTTTTTTAAATTTATTGTGTACATTATTTTGTATCTCTTCCTGTTCACAAGAATTCATTAGAATTCACAGTGCTACCTAATTGCTTTGGTATTCGTTTTATGGTAAAGATATGCTGAGGAAGCATATACAATCTAGCATGCTAAGATAGTGAATTATTGATCGTACTTTTGGGAAATGGCAGCTTATTTTGCTTAAAATGTTATTAGATACACTATTTGTCATGATGCCAAATTTTGTCATTTTTTCGAATTCAAACAGTGTGCTCGGCAAATATATTTGATTAAATTCACTATTTGATCGTTTTTGAAATCTATCTCATTAATCTTGCCTTTAAAAAATATTTCTGAGGCATCTGAGGACACCCAGCAGTCCTCAATTATCGAAAATTTGTACGAGAAACACTAAATAAACTACAGATCAGAAATCGTATTGGAAAAATAGAAAATATTAATTTTATATTTGTACTGATAAATATCTGATTGTATAAAATGGTATAAAACACAACACAATTTGAAAGTAAATAATTTTGACTGAAAGTCTCATCAAAAAGTGTGATAGGGGCACAAAAATATATATGAAACATACAAATTCAACAAATATACCAAATTTTGGCACAAATAAATTGTTCTAAAATTTTGGAATCATGACAAATAATGTGATACCACATTTACTTAATTTCTATTCTAAATTCTAATACATTTAATTTTATTAGGAATATAAATTTTTTAACACATTCCGCGTTTTTTTTTTTTTTTCAATTAGTATTTAAGAATATTCATTTAAAATTTAATAGTTAATAAATATCGATAACGCAATAGTATTAATATGCTTCACTTTCGAAAGCACCTGGACTATCATCGTCAAGTCAAGATGAAACAAGAAATATTAATGCAGAGGTTTGTAGTCATTATGAAATATGAAATTCTAAAATAGTTTTGTATCGACTACTGTAGTCGATATGTTCACTATTTCAGAAATTTATAAGTCAAGTTTAACTACTATGTCTACAGTTTGATAATTATAATTTATAAGTCAAGTTTAACTACTATTTCTGCAGTTTGATAATTATAATTTATAAGTCAAGTTTAACTACTATTTCTGCAGTTTGA
This sequence comes from Pachypsylla venusta, assembly GCA_012654025.1. Lineage (NCBI taxonomy): Eukaryota > Metazoa > Arthropoda > Insecta > Hemiptera > Aphalaridae > Pachypsylla > Pachypsylla venusta. The sequence goes on from CM022877.1 coordinate 4,479,973, forward strand.
TAATTATAATTTATAAGTTAAGTTTAACTACTATTTCTGCAGTTTGATAATTATAATTTATGAGTCAAGTTTAACTACTACTATTTCTGCAGTTTGATAATTATAATTTATAAGTCAAGTTTAACTACTATTTCTGCAGTATGATAATTATAATTTATAAGTCAAGTTTAACTACATTGTCTACAGTTTGATAATTTATAAGTCAAGTTTAACTACTATTTCTGCAGTTTGATAATTTATAAGTCAAATTTAACTACTATGTCTACAGTTTGATAATTATAATTTATAAGTCAAGTTGAACTACATTGTCTACAGTTTGATAATTTATAAGTCAAGTTTAACTACTATGTGTACAGTTTGATAATTATAATTTATAAGTCAAGTTTAACTACATTGTCTACAGTTTGATAATTTATAAGTCAAGTTTAACTACTATTTCTACAGTTTGATAATTTATAAGTCAAGATTAATTACTATGTCTACAGTTTGATAATTATAATTTATAAGTCAATTTTAACTATTATTATTATTTATCTCTTTATTGAATTAACTTTTATATTTAGATAGAGTGAAAAAAAAGAGAGAGAAAAGAGGGAATTAAGTAAAAAGAAAGAGAGAGAGAGAAAAAAAGTAATTCAAAGGGCGGGCTTAATTCCTAAGGAATTCTCTTCCACCCAACCCTTGATGTAGACATTGTAGTTAAAATTCACTTTTATAAGTCAATTTTAATTACAATGTTTACAGTTTGATAATAATTATAATTTATAAGTCAATTTTAACTACAATGTCTACATTTGGATAATTATAATTATATCGCAACTTTATGATCTTACAAAAAATTCTTAGAAGCTAGGATTTAATAGGTTTAGTATAAGAACTATTGTAAAAAAAAATGTGTTAATCTAAATAAAAATAAATCTAAATCTAATAACTCTTGAGGATTCTAACGTTTTACATCTAAATTTGTACGCAGGGGAGTCTGCCTTTATGGCACGTTGAATACACCAGTTCCTGTTAGATCATTGAAGTCAAGTAATGTTCAGCGAGGTTGTACCATGTAGGTGTCCACGTGGGTTCGTGCCCTCGAGATGCTGACAATTTTTCTGGCCAAACCCAGGCTCGGTGAGGTCAAAATTGGTAGCTCGTTTCCAGCGAATGGAGGGTAAAATCCCCAGCTCAATTGACCAATAGATGTTAAAGAGACGTTAAGCTAAATATAAAAATATGCAAGGGCCGTGGCGGGTTTAAACTTTAGCCGCCCCTGGGCGATTTAGAACTTCTCGCCCCTATTTTGACAAGAAATACGATTTTGATAATTGCATGCGTTAGTGCTTACTCAATAATTTTGTCGATTATATTGCCGACATGGTAATAGCTCTGTTGCCAGGCGCAATCGCATGTCTATCCGCACGCGTTTCACTTCAATTACTGCACATGAAGGCGCAACATCAAGATGCTCTCGCGTATATATTTTAAAGTTTTATGGCAGTTGAAGTGCAAACTGTACAGTATCTTTCTGATTTTCAATTGTGTAAAAAATGAGAAAAATGTATATAAACATAGACACTATTTTCATTGCAGCTAAATCCAAAAAAAGATTCCATATTTAAGTTGCTCCATATTTGGCAGCCCCTAAATGGCCTATGTTGCTTGTACGGTAAATCCGTCACTGTGCAAAGGCATTTTTTATGATCTGGATATACGTATTAACTGTCCAGAAATATTTATTGAAACAATTTGGCTGCCGAGATAAACCGTATAGTTACACCAACCGTGCTGTTATTCTGTCACTTAAAAATATTTAGGGGTGCTCCAATGTGTGTATTTATTATGCTTCTTCTTGGGAGTGCCATATCTGCATAAGATGTTGCCTATTGTTATGGCCCAACTTTCTCTGTCTTTTTCCTATGTCAAGCCTTTCCGTTTGATGATATTATCCAACCATGAAATCAGATGTGGTCTTATGCTGTTGACCTGAAAAATTATGGATGTCGCCCGGTTTTCCAGTGGATTTATTATAAGTTCATGTTTATTTCTATTGGGGAGAGTTGCCTGACAATGTTAATTAGACTTTGGAGCTATTTTCTTATTTTAATAAATAAAAAGTAAATCGATTTTAAGAATCAATCAAGGAAATAATAAAACTGGTTAAATAATGCTTTCAGTAGCATTCGCGGTATCGCCATGTCGCTAGGAGTGAAGTCATTCGCAGTTTATTACCAATGCTTATATCGCACAATCTAGAAATTTATCTCTAAATAATGACGTTTATCTCACAATCTGGAAATTTATCTCTAAAGAAGAATATCGATATTGATATTTAATATTGATAAGCGATATTATCGGAAGGTCGAATATCGATATAAATTATCGGTTATGACGAAAACTTAATATCGATAGCCCTACCCTAGGTACCTTAATTTTTTTTTTCGTTTCGATATCGATTTTTTTTGATATTATCGAAATCTCAATATCAATATCGATATTCGATATTATCGCTATTATATCGACATTCCTGACTAGAGGTATTTCAAATGCCCACTAGACGAAAACTAGACGGTTCTAGTTTCTAAAGATCGACAGCCCTAGTAGTATAGCATCGTAATTTCTGACCTTAATATTTTTTTGGATATTATCGAAATCTCAGTATCGATATAAAATATCTATTATATCGAAATCCCAATATCGATATTCGATATTATCGCTATAATATCAACATCCTTACCTTTCTATTGTCTGGCAAGAAAGTCCGGGTTTTCTATTGAGAACTTCCCAAATATTAAATTATTAGTTTCAGATTTTTTTAAAAAAAATTCTTTAAATTATAATCCTATATATTATTCTTTTCAATTGCTTTATATTTATATTATTCATTTAAATTAATGTTTTTTCTGTATTATCTTTACTTTAACTTATTCTAGTCATTAATTCAATTATATTTACGTGATTGAATAAATGTATTCATTTAACCGCATTATTTTTCTGGTTGTATTTCTTCCATATTATGTGTACATCTTCATTATGTGCGTGCTATTTCTATCATTCGTTCTTTTTGAAATCTTCAAAAATCTCTTATACATTAAAATCATTATCAGGGTTAATCAATTGATATTCATATCCAACTAGAATAGCTTTTGAGACTTGCAGCCATATAATAAAACTCCACTTAAGTCTGACTTGTCACTCCCGAATACAAATTAGCGAAGTGGAATAAAATTACATGTCATTTTTTTGGTCAGAACATTTTTTAAAATAGAAATCAGACACTCAAGTGGTAGTGACCACTACAACTCATTTTGTTTTACGAAGGAATTTTTTTTTGGATATTGAAGGCAAGTTTTAAAGCTAAACTTGCCTTTTTTGGGTACAGTCATATTTATCCCTAAAATCGGCAATATGGTCCGTTCAAAACATGAGCGCGAGGTGAAATTAAGAGCAAATATCTACCTATGAATTCCATTAAATTTTTTAAAGTAATTTGTTCTACAAAAGTGAAACGGTGAGGAAGCTATTTTGACGTAATTAGTTAACCATGGCGAAAGGTAATACTGGGTTTGATCACTGGATGCGCATAAAAACTTTTTTTTTGGGGGGGGGCGGACCGGACATCCCTTGTGTTTTCCACTGTCGTATTATTAGATACACTCATCCAGCCAGAAAAAAATTTAAACAAGGTGCTATTCTAAAGAATAAGTACATTTTTGGTTTTAAAATCTAATATATATAAAATTATCGTGTCACAGGATTTCTTACCATACTCCTCCAAAACAGCTTAACCGATTTTAATGAAATTTTGTATACATTCGGTAGGTCTGCGAATAGGTTTTTATCTATAATTTAGTAGAATTGAACACCAAGTTTGTTGAGTAAGGCGTGTTGGGAGTTGTATTGGGTTAGGTTAAAAAAAAAAAGTGTTGAAGTCTACGCAAGGCTGGGTCGCAGGCCCAGCTTAAACTCAGCAGCATACTGCTAGTATTAGTATAAAATTTGGTTTAACGATTTCAAATTTATGACGAATAATTCTCTTTTTTTTTTCTATGTTCTTTATAAATTTGTGATTTTTTTGTGAGATTTACCTGTCGCAAAGGACTTTTCATTTTATATCCCAAATGCCTTTGGACATGGTCCGATCTGTATTCTTATCATTTGTCATTTTATATATGCTTTCTAATTCATTTTCTTCTTAATTTTAGATGAGAAACTAAAATTGTGCCGTCCAGATAAATTATCTTACAAGCCGTACCAATGTGAACTCTGTCAAAAACGATTTTCAAGGAAATATGGTCTCATTAGACATGTGAAAGAAGTGTGTCAGCGAGACAAGTCATGTCAGATTCCGTGCAATTATTGTAATTATGTTACCTATGTACCAAAATCATTGGAATACCATTATAAGAAATCTCATCAGAGAGAAGTTAAAATTGTTAAAATTCGAAATAGTTCCCATAAAAAATAATTGCTACTTAAACAGCAATTGCCTGTGGATAGGGGGATTTAAAAAGAATGCTTCCAAAAGCATCCAGTCCATGCCAGTCGTAAAAGACGACTAAGGGTAGATTCGGAAACGATATCCTTTCCATTACCCATTCAGAAAGCAAGGAAAAGCTACTGCATTGTCCGTAAGGACTCTCAAGTATTAACAACTCATGGCGAGCTGTTGCAAACAAGACCCCGAAGATGTTAAACTATTATGATGGCGTAAAGAGAGGGGATGCTATTGTCAAAATTTGACGCATCAAAGGCCATAAAAATTTATATGATTTGTGGTTGCAATTATTTCAAAGGAATCCGTAATAGTGCTCTTGTGTGGACCCATTACCAATATTGGAATCAAAGTCCGAAATTATAACTAGTGCAATTTTGTTCTGGAAATTTAAATAATAAATATCTCTTATGAATTAAATTGAAGTAATCCACTGTTCATTTTAAAGATTTCACTGTAACACAAAGAAACCCGAACCATATTTCTAAATATAATACATCCAACCTAAAATGTTCTCACACAAAATGCTCTATCTCAGGATTCGCCTGTGGAATTGAAATTTTGGCAGATGTTTTATATTTATATGACTAGAATTAAAACTTTAATAAATGACGAAATATTTACAGCATTTCACGATTTTACAAAGAAATCAGATCCCATCCATGCAAGTACGTCGTCAGGCGATTTCATTCATATTCAGAATAATACCTATACCACGGGTCGGCAATAGGCGGACCGCGGTCCGGATCCGGACCGCGAAGCTGAAATGTCCGGACCGCGGACATATTTCTATTTGTTTGAAAAAAAAAACCAATATTTTCCTTCTCCTTCTAGTATTTTTTTTTTTTTCTGTGGCAATATTTTTTTAAATGATATTGTTCCAAAATTGATCCAACTGTAGAAAAATAAACTATTTCAGGTAGGTACATGAGAAATATACTTACCTTGTTTATACTGAAACTGAGTAACTCAGAAGGAGGGGGGGAGGGAGGGGAGGGAGAGAGAGATAGCAGAGATAATGAAGAAACAAAGGACGAGTAAATAGCCAGGATTCCAATTTTAGTTTGGTAAAAGGTACCTACGTTAATTTTTACTTTTTTTTATATTACAACACTTATCCCTATTTTATTGTCATTTGGTACCAAATACATTTAATAAAAGTCATTTTCTCAAATCATTCAAAAGGTGTTTTCTTTAGCTTTTTTTTTATTTGGTTCTTATGTCGAACCCACTATCTCAGTCTTTTCAAATCCAAGCTATTGAAAGAATGTATTTTTTGAGGTGGTGGTATTGTTGCTGTTGTTGTGTCACCGCCGGTAATCAAACCCGGGACTCCCATGTACAAGACGAGTGCATGAAGCAGTGTGTCATGAGAGCCGGTACTATAATATAAAATATGTCCGGACCGCGACGATTTTTTTTGTTGGTTCATCCGGACCCCGCTAAACATTAATTGCCGACCCCTGACCTATACCATTCATATCATTTGTCTAATGAGTATAAAATGTTTGATTTTTCAGATTATTTTGTGTATAGGTTTCATTCAAACGCTGATATTCAAATTTTGCCCATAAAATATTGAAACATATAAAATTATTGAAAAACCTTGTTCATTGCTCTGCTTGTTGAACACATTTTCTTCTTCCTTTCTATTCTCTATTCTTTTGGGTCTATCATCTGTATACAAGATTAGAATCATGAAATGTCATGTGATACTCAGTAGCATTTCTAACTATGAGTACATCCATATTTGAAGTGACATCCTATTTAATATATACGTAATCACACAGTGATTTGATTTTGAAGTGCATACTAGATGAACCTCTTTCGGTTGTTAAGACCTTATCTCGTTATGCAAGATTTCATTGTATATTATCTACAAGGTTAAACGATAAAGCTAATTTTATGGAACGGACAAGATCTGTAAAATTTCATCGCAATTTACGAGGATTTTTTTTAATTCAGAGTCACTATCTTCAAAATAGATAAATAAGAAGAAAAGCATAAGTATGGTAAGGTTTTGTTCTATTGGCTAAAAATACAGAACTTATATGTATGAAATTCAAAAGGACTTGAGTAAGTATTTCATGAAATTTTACCACAATGTTTCGGTAAATGTAGAAAAAATAATACCTATGTGTCTATTACTATAAAAGATTACTAAGAGGAATACTATAAGCTGTTATTCGGGCCCTTATCGATTTGTTTCGTCTACTTTGATTTAAAAACTTTTGATAATTTCACGTGGAAATTATCTTCTCAAAGAGGAGATAATTTTTAATTACCAACTTTCTTCTGACTGTTGTCTTTTAATTTCTTGCTGACTGGGGAATACATTTTTTTCTTCTATTTTTCGGATTGCTTATTCAGACTGATCTTATTTTTCTATCGTTGATTTTTTTTTTTTTTTTCATTAAATTGGTCAGATTATTGACCTCTTTATAAATATTGCGTTCCGGGTACCAAACAATGTTAAAAATTACTTGAAATATCCCCTTTCTATTAAAGATAAAACCAAATTTGCGGGGAGCAAAATTAAAGTAATTCATGCAACTTAATTTTGATACTATTTTTTTACTTCTAAAATTGATTGAATTACGAGGAATTAAAATTCTGTACTCTACTGATATGCTGACCTAGGTTATTCGTATTCATTTTCTTTTAGCAAATATTGAAACAAGTAAAGGGTCAGGACCAATATTAAAATTTAAAAATTCTTGAGATCTATCATATATTTAGTATATTACTGGCTGTTTGCCCGTGCTTCGCCACGGCATTGGCATCTAGTTTGGCGCCTTAGAGGCATGACCGTTCCCGTGCTAATAGGTTTTTTTTTATATATATATATATATATTGCTATTAAGCAATAGCAATCTGATGATCACTACTGGCCATTCTCTTTATGTGCATAAATCTTTATAACATTATAGCTGTTAGCCCGTGCTTTGGTACGGTCTCTAGCTTGGAGCCTTAGAGGCATGGCCGTTCCCGTTTAGGAATATAAAAAAATAGATAAAAACCTATTCGCAGACCTACCGAATGTACATACAAAATTTCATTTAAATCGGTTAAGCCGTTTTGGAGGAGTATGGTGACAAACACCATGACGTAACAGGAGAATTTTATAGATATAGAGATTATAAATGAATGTCTTTGGTTCTTTAAGTTTTTTTGTTTGTGGAAAGAATTTTAAATGTATAAAATTAGACAGATCATTTCTTTCGAATTTGTAAAATTCGATCCGATGAAAATTAAATTCTTATTTATTTTCATTCTGACGTTTTCATTGTTAAATAAAATCTGAACACATCAGATAAATATTAATTGATCATTTTGATTTTTATTAACTGCGAAACTCTGACATTTGTTGCGAAATATTATCAATAAAAAGTAGAATAAAGAGTACCTTTATGTTCATTTAAATAGAATTCTAGTGGTCCTGCACCTGGTGGAGTCTTGTTTCAATATTTCTCATGGTATTATCTTGAGCATGTTCATTAGTAATATAAAGGTAATTATAGAAAATCTTGCTTATCTATCTTTTCAGTGAAAATATTTGATCGTTTTTTTTTTCAAATCGCTATAGTCGTCAAAAATCTTCAATTGTTTAAGTCACCCTAAAAGACATGTTTTATAATTTGGGAAAATTTTGAAAAATGAATCAGTATAGTGTCGACCAATTAATAAGGAATAGTAAAAAGTCATATTTTAAATCCTAAATGGACATTTTCAACATACGAGTATATACCTATTGCATAATATTGCTTTGTCACAACCTAGACTTGTAGGTATCACAGCATTGCAAGGGCCACTACTAATCCATCACTGGACTATATACTTATTTGCTCTTATTATGCCGCAACTGGTCGCTATCCACATTAAAGTAGCTACTTAATTGTCCTCACGAAGCCCAGCCTCGTGAGGACAGAGTTCCAAAAAAAATCCGTTTCTGCCAGAATTGAACATAGATCTTAATACATTTGACTTATTGTGAATGCTTTTTAGGGATGTCTATTATATCGATATTAAGGTTTCAAGCGTATCGAAACAAAAAAAAGGTACCTACGTCAGAAATTGTGCTGCTTCTTAAAGTTGGAGCTATCTATATTTATACAGATAAAATCAAATTTCAATATTAAGGTTTCGATATAACCCATATTTTATATAGCTATTCGACCAGCCGATAATGTTACTCATCCATATTAAGCTTTCCATAATATCAATATCGATATTCTTCATTCGATACGACATCCTAATACTTTAGTCTGTATTTTTTTTTTTTTTTTTTTACAGGTCTTCTTCTTCGATATACTCTTTCCTGTATTCACTGTAATTGTCTGTTATTTGCAAATACTGATTACTTGGTGGAACACAGTCATCTCTGTTTGGGTGCAACAACAAATAATTGTAGATTTTTATGTTTCTCTTGTAATTATTCAACTAAATCAAAATCAAATATGAAAAGACATACAAGACATCATATTGGAGACAAACCATTTAAATGTGAAACCTGTGAATATAGTACAAGTGATCCCTCCAGTTTGAAGTATCATTCAACAAAAGCATGTTTGAATCTTGTTCAAGTAAAATAATTAAACCTATTTTAAGTGCTTAAATATAATATCAAAAGTTGAAAGAAAACAAAAAACTTATCAAACAGAAAAAAATCTCTTAATAACATCATCATCATAGGTTAACAGCAATGGGGCTGGTTTGCAACAACTCGCCATGAGTTGTTGATACTTGAGAATCCTTACGGATAATGCAGTAGCTTCTCCTTCATCATCATCATAGGTTAACAGCCGTGGGGCTGGTTTGCAACAACTCGCCATGAGTTGTTGATACTTGAGAATCCTTACGGATAATGCAGTAGCTTCTCCTTCATCATCATCATAGGTTAACAGCCATGGGGCTGGTTTGCAACAACTCGCCATGAGTTGTTGATACTTGAGAATCCTTACGGATAATGCAGTAGCTTCTCCTT
>CM022877.1:4508950-4521638 GCA_012654025.1 Pachypsylla venusta
AATTTAAAAAAAAAAAAAAAAAACACTTAGGCAGCGTCAATTGAATACACGTTCACGAACATCAGTGAAGTTAAGCAACGTCTGGCAATGTATTAATAAGTAGGTGAATACTTAGGTTCGCAACCTCGTTATACTAACTAGTCTCTGTCCAACCTAGGTTGGATGAGTTCAATATGGGCTGGTTTGTAGGTTTCCAGTTACCATCCGTAAACACCCTGTCCCAAATTACCAATAGATGTTAAAGACAAGATAGAGCTTACAAAAAAATTTAAGAAGAGATAATAATTTCTGTTGTTCATAGGTTCTGGGAGAACTCACAGCCTTTGGAGCTCAGTCGGCGATTCGTAAGTAGGAGTCTGATGGTTCGAATCTAATTCCGTCCTCGCCTCTTCGAAACACTGGACACCATAAATCTAAATAAAGGTAGCAGTGATGATTGTAGCGACCTGCAACTTTTAAATAAATTAAATTAAAACAAAACTTCATGGAAGTTAACTTCCATCCTTAGACTCGACTAGACTGATGATGAATCGAATGATTCGAAACTAGTTTCTAGACTAATGATGAATCGAATGATTCGAAACTAGTTTCTTCATAATTAAAATAAATAGTGCTTTTGGTAAGTGTTTTGTTTTAATTTGTTTAAAATTTAAAACAAATATGTGATGGCTACAGAGTTATTTATTTACAAGTAGACAAATATATCTATCTGGTTAGAAGCTAAGTGGAGACGATAGGTTAGTAACAAGGAAGCTGGTTCAAATCCAAGCATGAATATAATATTAAATTTAACAATAACACGGGCAACTTCATTGTGACAAGCATTTTATCTTAAATTAACTTAATTTCTTTTGGTTAGAAGTTTGTTTTAAACCAGTTGTGTTTCAGGTCTTTGTATCACCACCATCAGTGTACAGAATTACATTTCACTGACAAACATATATTTTGTATTTTTATTTTTCAGATTCAATTTCATGTCAATATTGTAATGTATATTTACCATGCAATACATTGTTCATATTAAATCATAGTAAAAATTGTAACGCTGTTCAAAGATCTGATTATTCATTTAAATTTGTATGTTACACTTGTTCCTATCATACGGCAGCCTCGGGAAGTATGAAACTACACATTCGAATGCATACGGGAGAGAAACCATTCAGCTGTTGTTATTGTAACTATAGTGCAAATCAAAAATATCATTTGAAAATACACATGAGAAGTCATACGGGAGAGAGACCGTATGCGTGCAAATATTGTGAGTACTCGAGTTCTGCATTGAACGCTATTAAATATCATTGTTTGAAAAAACACAATGAAAAAGATACTCTCATTAGTAAACCGTACGTGAAGAAACTGAGAAGAGATGGAAAGTATTTGAAATTGGCACCAGAGTTTATACCTCTTGTATGAATAACGATACAAGTCACTAGGAAGTATGGGCAGTTAGTGCAAACACGAAGCAAAAATTACAAACCATAAAAAGATGCGTGATGATATTTATTAAAAGGGACAGGAAATAGAATACTTAAGTATCGATGGCAACAATACAAAAATACATAAGTACGGATGAAAACAATACAAAAATACATAAGTACGGATGGAAACAATACAAATATACATAAGTGCGTATGGAAACAATACAAAAATACATAAGTGCCGATGGAAACAATACAAAAACACATAAGTGCGGATGAAAACAATACAAAAATACATAAGTACGGATTGAAACAATACAAAAATACATAAGTGCGGATGGAAACAATACATAAGTACGGATGGAAACAATACATACGTACGGAAAAAACGAACGAGTGATACGACTGAAATCGTAATGGGTTCATTCGAAAAAGATCTGTCAACAATCATAAATTGGGATTGGGACCTAACCATAGAGGTGCTTGATGCTCACAAAAATATCAGATGGTGTCCACTGGTCATTGTGGTCTGAGAAAACCAATTTGGTCAGGATGACAGCACACTATGTGCTTCCACGAGGACAAAGTTTTGTCTACACTATGCGGAAAGGATGTGAGGAAATTGCAACTCCTTACTTGCGTGGAGACTGAGCATGGGTCTTCTACATCCCAGGTTTGACATCCACAAAAAATACTTGGTTATCAAAAGGCTGATCAGTAGTCATGCGGACCACTTTCCAAGCACAAAAAGACCAGTTGAAGCTTATATCCATAAAGGCTTTTAATGACCTTGAAGAGTAATTTAACTCAAAAATATACAGAGTGAAACTAAAACAGAAAGGTGACACAGTAACAGGGCTGGAAGAACAGGTCATTTGCAACACAAAATATTCTATTCAGCATGCATATGCCGTTTTCGCTGCGTTTCCAAAACGGCGGCCATTTTGTAAATTTCAACCTTACCCCAGAAAATGGCTTCAACGTTGAAACATTAGACGATAATTTGGTGGACCAAGATGGACGCCGCAAGCTTTAGACACGTGTTCTTCAAAGGAATTTCTGTTGTTTAGGAGTGAACAGGTATATATGTTTCATGATAACCTATAATTATTGAAATTTGACATTTCATAGGACTTTCATTTTTTTAAAAATTATTGATTGTCTTTAACGATTGTGATATACTAAGCATTCCCAATACTTTATTTTTAACTTCAGAGTGCCTTACTTTTCATTTACTGAAACAGTAAAATTTAAGATTTATATAATTTCCACTATGAATGTTTGTACCCATTGTAATATTTTTAAAATTGTAATACTTTTAACATAAAAAGCAAGATACAATATTTTTTTTTTTTTAATTTGGCTTAACGTCTCTTTAACATCTATTGGTCATTCAAGACGGGGGTTTTACCCTCCATTCGATGGATTCGCTGGAAAAATGAACCAACGATACGTGGTGTTCCGGTCACCCATCCAAGTACTGAGCACGTCCGACGTTGCTTAACTTCAGTGATCTGACGGGAACTGGTGTATTCAACGTGGTGTGAGCGTTGGCTTATAAATTTTTTAAATTGTTATTAATTTATAAGTTCATACTTGCTTCGCGTCCCCTGTGTATAGGGGGACTTCAAAGGCACCCAAGTCCAGGCTGGTAGTAAAAGGCGTCAAAGGGTCGAAAAAAAAACTTTTTTCCGACCTTTTTTTTTTGTTAAAGAAAAAAGGTAAATGGTATTAGTGGGGTATTATTTTAGCATCATATCCCTTATCATTGTCTATAAAGATATCTCCACGAAAATTGGTTTGTAGATTCGACAGTACCTCGTCAACGCAAAAGAAGAAAATGAAGGATACTCTGAGATAGTATAATGATGAACTTTTACAAATGTCTATTTTTCAGTGTAATTTTAATTAAGAAAAAAAAACTTTTGAAAGTTAGAGTTGTTCGGTATTAATATACTCGTAAAAGTTAGTGTTATTCGGTATTGATATAATCGTAAAAAATCATGATGAGAAATCAATGTCTGTTTTATCTATACTTTTAAAACGCAAAGCCCAGTTGGTATACTGACTGACGTACTGACTGACTGATAATCAACGTAGCTCCACGATGGCTAAACGTAGAGACTTGAAATTTGGTTCCTTTTAGTATGTAGGTGTGTAACAAGAAAGGAAAAAATTTAAAGTTAAAGTGGAAGCAAGTTACCGCCAAAAATGACGCTATTTAGAGGGTCTTTTTGCAAATTTTTTCTGAGCAAACTAAAAGAGATAACGAAAAATGACCGAGAATAGACCCCCAAAATAATATATAAGGACCCCATAAAAAATATAAAATTTGAAAATTTCCGGTTTCTATCCAATTCGGAATTGGAGAAGCGAGAAAGCTGAAGTGAGAAGCGAGAAAGCTGAAATTTGATACAAAGTGTTTCGAAGTACAAAAAGTCATATCCTTGAATAAAATATTGAATTTTCTAAAAGTGAGCGGTGCTCACTCTGGGGGTCGGTTCCACCAAAAACCCATAGTTAAGAAGTATCACTTCGGGATGAGAGAGAAAGCTGAAATTTTATACGAAGGTGTTCCGCAGTACAAAAACTAATATTATTGAGTAAAATATTGAATTATCTAAATAGGAGCCGTTTTCACTCTGGGGGTCTGTTCCACCAAAAATCTAAAATTGAGTTGTTGAATTTTGTAACCGTAGCGAAGCACGGGAAAACAGCTAGTAAAGTATATACTCGTACCATTCTGGCGCTTTCAAAATAAGATTTGTTTTTCATTCCGATTTTTTAATTAATCATTTTTATATCTATTTGTTATTATTTTAAAATTTTATTTTCTTACCATTAAATTTCTTTTTAATCGTTTTGTTCAATAGTTACTAATCACTAACACCTGTGGAAATGCTTTATTAGTAATAAGAAGTGCCTCGACTAACATCACAAATATCCACAAGACATCTTCTACCTTATCTTAATATGTAAATCAGAAATTAATATGTATGTTCCTATGTATGAGGTAGCAGATACCAAAAAATTGATGGGAAAGGACGCCCCCCAAAATCTTGATCTACGACCCCAGGAAAATTATCAGAACATATGTCAAGCCGCTTTCGAGTTACGGCTAAATTTATAATTTATTCACCAAAATCGGACAGTCACGGTCCGATATCTTAAAATTTGTCGCGACATAATATCAACTCAAAGCGAAAAAGTTTTAGGTGGCCCTTTAATCCTTATTTTAGGATATTTTATACTTATAAAACGCTAAATCTCATACCATTTATACGATTTTAAGGTTTCGCTATTATACGGAAAAAATCCATATTAATATTTTAGTGGAAATACCGATCCCGAATGGGAAATAAAATTAATGCTTACATATTTCTTACAGGTGCTGATTATTAACTATTGAAATTGTTACCTGTTTGATGTAATAGGAAATTTAATTTTAATATAGTTCTTCTATTTATTTACACAAATTATAAATTAATATAATGAGTTATTTGTTCACTTTTATTTTTTGGTAAATTTTGGGGTAATAGATTTTTATAATTATTTTAGTTGCAATAATATATATTTTAAATGTTTAATTTTTAAAAGAAATTTATTCCTTCCCTCAATTAAATTTCAGCATTCCTACTTCATGTCGTCAACTAATTATATACACATTTATTCCGCTTCGATGCGAATTATAAATTTATTTCACATCATGTTTTTATTTTATTTTCTATCTATAGCAGACATTCAATCTAGAGCGGAATGGCGAAGACTGACGAGAAATGTCAACCCCACTTGTATTTGGTAAATAAATACTACCAAATACTCGATTTTTACAATTTTCTTCATTTCAGGTTATAAATGTATTCACTGTCATGAGATTCATTGTTTTGATATCAATGATATTCTACATCACTGTAGAACATGCGAGCATATGCACCGTTCTGATCCGATAAAATGGAAATTAGTTTGTATATTTTGTGATGTTTATCATACACACCATAAAAATTATATGAGGAAACATGTACACAAACATATTGGAGGAAAACCATATAAATGTTTCAGTTGTTCATATTCTAATGTGCAGTATAAAAATTTAAGAGATCATAAATGTCCAGATTCTATGAACATCAATGAAGAACTCAATGATTTTATGCACATGACTGAAGAACCCAATGATTTTATGACCATTAATGAAGAACCCATTCATTCTAATATCATTAAGAAAGAGCCCATTGATTCTGTGAACATCATTGAAGAACCCAATGATTCTATGAACATTAATGAATAACCCAATTATTTTATGAACATTAATGAAGACCCAATGATGGTGATTTCTTTTCATTTCGATGATTATCTTTTCATAGTGATGGTTATTGATGCTGAATTATTTTCATACTGATGGTTATCGATGGTGATTTTTTTTCGTGCTGATGGTTATCTATGGTGATTTCTTTTCGTAATGATTTGTTAGGTACCTATAGTGATATCTTTTTATACTGTTGGTTATCGATGGTGATTTCTTTTTATACTCTTGGTTATCGATGGTGATTTCTTTTAATGCTGATGATTAACGATGGTGATTTCTTTTCATGCTGATGATTAACGATGGTGATTTCTTTTCGTGCTGATGATTATCGATGGTGATTTCTTTTCATACTGATGGTTGTCGATGGTGATTTCTTTTCATATTGATGGTTATGGTCAGCGATGATGATTTCTTTTTATACTGATTGTCTTATCTTTTTCTTTAAATGTGGAAAAGATGTTTTTGAACTCATTTAGAGGTCCAGAGGTTATATGTTCCTGATCCAAGACACATTGTAACCAGGGATACTGATTGTAATTGGTATGGGTGTCAGATGAAAGCTCACTACAATTATTGGATTTTTACTTTCTCTTCCTCTAGAAGATAAAATATTGTATTCGTGCAGCAAATTTTGACTTTTTGGCTCAAAAAATCGTTTGACGGAAACCCAAAACCCAAAATAAAAATCAAATCTATCATTTTGGTTTTGGGGCCCCGGCAGGGCCTCACAAATGAAAAAAAAACATAAAATTCGTACGCTTTTTTGGTATGCACAGTCACACAAATATTATATTTGACAATTCTTGGTGTTTTGTAGATTCTTTGCTTTTAGCGCTCCGGTAGGGCCCCAAATAGGATAAAACATAAAATTTGTATAATTTTGATAAAATTTGATGTGCACATTCACTCAAATATTATATTTGACGATTTTATTATTTTGTGGGATTAATGGTTTTCGATAAAAAATAAAAAAACAAAAAAGTTGTCTGATTTTGATAAAATTTGGTAATTAATATGCATTATCACCCAAGTATGTAATTGACAATTTTTGGTATTTTGTAGAAACTTTGGCTTCAGCCTACTCAGCCACTGCCTTGTATAATTCTCAAAAATCTCTCATCATTCGTTTGAAGCAGATTTTAAATGCTGGATGGCCTTCCTAACACCAAATCTTCTGTATTTACAACGAGCTTAGGACCGTCACCTAATAAAGCTGGTCTTTTTTATTCGCCGTCATTGGTCCATGTTGGACGGTTGAACATACGCAATAGAGGCATGGCCGTAAAAACGTTTTCTAACCTCTCTAATTGGTTAAAAAAAAATTGGATAGCCTGAACACATTTCCCCGGTTACAAATCCCCCTTCTCTCTTTAAATCAGAGGTTCCCAAACTGGGGGGCCTGAAGGCAAGCCAAGGGGGGCGCGAGACCAGTTGAANAAATGGTGGAGACTAACGAGAAATGTCGTCCCCACTTAAGTGTGAAAAGACTTAGTAAAAGAAGAAGAAGATTGTAGGTATTTACTAAGTATTCGATTTTTACAATTTTCAATTCAATTTTCATCATTTCAGGTTATAAATGTATTCACTGTCATGAGATTCATTGTTTTGATATCAATGATATTCTACATCATTGTAGAACATGCGAGCATATGCACCGTCCTGATCCGATAAAATGGAAATTAGTTTGTATATTTTGTGATGTTTATCATACACACCATAAAAATGATATGAGGAAACATTTATACAAACATATTGGAGGAAAACCATATAAATGTTTCAGTTGTTCATATTCTACTCTGCAGTATAAAAATTTAAGAGATCATAAATGTCCATATGTTTACCTAACTAAAAAATAAATTGAAGAAACATTTACACAAACATATAGGAAGAAAGTCATATAAATATTTCAGTTGTTCATATTCTATTGTTCAGCATAAATATTTAAAAGATTTTCAACATTCACTCCAATATCACTAAGCCTAAGCTACACTTTAACAATTTTCACCTTATAATGCTACCACTTGGCGTTATTACCATAGCTACTCAATTGTCCTCAGTAGGCTAAGTTACCCCCAAACACAACCAGACCAAGTAGAAAATTCGAAAAAACTTTTTCAAATTTTCGACTCGGCCAGGAATTGAACCCGGAGTGTGATGCGCACTCTGCCACGGAGACGTCTTTGGTAAATTTTGGGGGTAACAGATTTTTATAATTATTTTAGTTGCAATAATATATTTTTTAAATGTTAAATTTTTTTTAAAAAAATTATTCCTTCCCTCAATTTAATTTCAGCATTCGCCCACTTTGTGTCGTCAATTGCGAATACAGGTATACACATTTCTTCCGCTTCAATGCCATTTATAAATTTATCACGCGTCATGTTTTTTTTTTTTTTCTTTTCTTCATTTTACATTAAAAAAATATTTACAAATGTTTTCGAATCCTGTATTAGTCTTCCAATACCAGGTTGGGCTATTTTATTAGATATTGTAATAATATTGTAGGTATTTTCTATCTAAAGCAAACATTCTATCTAGAGCGAAATGACGGAGAAATGTCGTCCCCACTTAAGTGGGAAAAAACTTATTAAAAGAAGAAGAAGATTGTAGGTATTAACCAAGTACTTGATTTTTACATTTTCCAATTCAATTTTCATCATTTCAGGTTATAAATGTATTCACTGTCATGAGATTCATTGTTTTGATATCAATGATATTCTACATCATTGTAGAACATGCGAGCATATGCACCGTCCTGATCCGATAAAATGGAAATTAGTTTGTATATTTTGTGATGTTTATCATACACACCATAAAAATGATATGAGGAAACATTTATACAAACATATTGGAGGAAAACCATATAAATGTTTCAGTTGTTCATATTCTACTCTGCAGTATAAAAATTTAAGAGATCATAAATGTCCATATGTTTACCTAACTAAAAAATAAATTGAAGAAACATTTACACAAACATATAGGAAGAAAGTCATATAAATATTTCAGTTGTTCATATTCTATTGTTCAGCATAAATATTTAAAAGATTTTCAACATTCACTCCAATATCACTAAGCCTAAGCTACACTTTAACAATTTTCACCTTATAATGCTACCACTTGGCGTTATTACCATAGCTACTCAATTGTCCTCAGTAGGCTAAGTTACCCCCAAACACAACCAGACCAAGTAGAAAATTCGAAAAAACTTTTTCAAATTTTCGACTCGGCCAGGAATTGAACCCGGAGTGTGATGCGCACTCTGCCACGGAGACGTCTTTGGTAAATTTTGGGGGTAACAGATTTTTATAATTATTTTAGTTGCAATAATATATTTTTTAAATGTTAAATTTTTTTTAAAAAAATTATTCCTTCCCTCAATTTAATTTCAGCATTCGCCCACTTTGTGTCGTCAATTGCGAATACAGGTATACACATTTCTTCCGCTTCAATGCCATTTATAAATTTATCACGCGTCATGTTTTTTTTTTTTTTCTTTTCTTCATTTTACATTAAAAAAATATTTACAAATGTTTTCGAATCCTGTATTAGTCTTCCAATACCAGGTTGGGCTATTTTATTAGATATTGTAATAATATTGTAGGTATTTTCTATCTAAAGCAAACATTCTATCTAGAGCGAAATGACGGAGAAATGTCGTCCCCACTTAAGTGGGAAAAAACTTATTAAAAGAAGAAGAAGATTGTAGGTATTAACCAAGTACTTGATTTTTACATTTTCCAATTCAATTTTCGTCATTTCAGGTTATAAATGTATTCACTGTCATGAGATTCATTGTTTTGATATCAATGATATTCTACATCATTGTAGAACATGCGAGCATATGCACCGTCCTGATCCGATAACATGGAAATTAGTTTGTATATTTTGTGTTTATCATACATACCATAGAAATAATATGAAGAAACATGTACACAAACATATTGGAGGAAAACCATATAAATGTTTCAATTGTTCATATTCTACTGTGCAGTATAAATATTTAAGAGAGCATAAATGTCCATATGTTGTATCGTAAACAATATCTAGGAAGAAGACTCCAAATATATTACGACTATATACCTAGCTAATAAATAATTTGAAGAAACATGCACATAAACATATTGGATGAAAACTATATAAATGTTTAATTTTACATATTCTACTGCTAAGTATAAATATTTAAGAGAGCATAAATGTCCATATATATGTTGTATTGTAAACAATTTCTAGGAAGAAGACTCCAAGTATAATACGGCTATTAGTATTTATCTACCTAAAAAATAATTTGAAGAAACATGTACACAAACATATTGGAGGAAAACCATATAAATATTTCATTTTTCATATTCTAATGTGCAGTATAAATAATTAAGACAACATAAATGTCCATATGTTGTATTGTAAACAATATCTAGGAAGAAGACTCCAAGTATGTAACGAATATTACCCACCTAAAAAATAATTTGAGGAAACATGTACACACATACATTGGAGGAAAACTGTATAAATGTTTCTGTTGTTCATATTCTACTTTTCAGTGTAAATATTTAAAAGAACATAAATGTCCACATGTGGTATTGTATAAATAATATCTCGGAAGAAGTCTCCAAGTATATTATGGGTACATATTTTATACCTACCTAAATATTATTAGAAGAAACATTTGAATAAACGTTGATTTCTTTTATGAAATGAAAATTAAAATCATTAAAGAACCCAATGATTCTATGAACATTATTGAAGAACCCAATGATTCTATGAAGATCAATGAAGAACCCAATGATTTTATGAACATTGATGAAGAACCCATTGATTCTAATATTATTAAGGAAGAACCCAATGATTCTATGAACATCAATGAATAACCCAATGATTGTATGAACATTAATGAAGAACCCAATGATTCTAATATCAATAAGGAGGAACCCAATGATTCTATAAACATCAATGAAGAACTCAATGATTTTATGAGCATGACTGAAGAACCCGATGATTCTATGAACATCAAGTAAAAACCCAATGATTTTATGAACATTAATGAAGAACCCAGTGATTCTATGAACATTATTGAAGAACCCAATCATTTTATAATCCTCAATGAAAGATGGCATCAATAATTTTGACAGAAAACAACAACTAACTTAGGAATCGATGATGTTGATGATTGGTCATTACTTTCTCCATACTTAAAAAATAATAATTTTATATTCAATAAATTATTACCATTTTTTATATAATACCTTTATTTAATATATGTATATAGTTCTTTAGGTGCATCTCATTAATTTCCAAGAATAGATGAATAGTGCAATTAAAATATTTATCAACAGCAACATCTTATTTGCGATTGTAGACTGTAACCCATCATGGTGATATTTATATTTACTAACCGATCTAACTTTTCTTTATTATTTTCAGATATTGCATTTTGTAAACATTGCGACTACGCATGTTTATTGAAAACGGAAATGATAGTTGAACATACAAGAACCTGTCCTTCTTTAGCTGAATTCAAAACAAGATTTCTTTGTTTCTTTTGTCAATATTCGACAGATGTTTGTACAAATATAAGACGACATACGAGAACGCACGTTGGAGAGAAACCATTTAAATGTAATTTATGTTCATTTATAACAAATGATCCCACTTCTTTAAAGAGACACGCTTTGATTAAGCATACTTACTTTAATTAGTTGTATGAAATTTTCTTTTGAGGACTTTCAAAAGTACCATATAATATTTGTATTTCTTGGGGAAAAAAATATATTCTAAAATTATAATTTTTCATCATTCTCAGAAAATAATATATTTTGTACGGCAAAGACGATTTGATAAAATTTAATATTTCAGAAAATTATTTTTCAAAACTCGTCTTTGAAGAGTTTCATTAAATATGTGTAAAGAGTTATACTACTTGATTGTACCCATTATTTAGTGATTTAAACTAATTTCCTGGAATACTCATCCTGGTGAGCTGATTTAAAGATCAATGTGGTATTAGACATTTCTAGAACTAAAGCAGTAACATTTGTCTCTTTCGATATGTGGTGAGTTTCGAGAAAATTAGTGCAATATTTCGGTAAATTTATTCAGAAATTTTTTTGTGTAGTTCAATAATAGTGTTTGATATTTACGTATAAGTGTTACGTATAAACCTATATTCTATAGGGTGTTCAAAATTGAGGTATCATTTTAATTTTAATAAAAAAAGACTTTTTTTAAAAAATATATTTTTATCAAAAATTAAAAAATATATATCAAATATATTTTTATTTTAATTTATTACAAATAGGTTCCGGTTAATAATGAAAAATTATGTCGGCCAAGTGGCCCACCTACTGGCTTGCCAGGCTCCCAATCTTTTACCAAAATTCTGAATCGCGTTGTTGAAAATACTGTTGTCAATGGTTTAAATCTGCTCGATAATTTCTAGTTAAAAGGCTACGTCAATAAACAGAATTGCCGCATTTGGGGTGAAGAGAATACAAGGGTTATCTTAGAGCAATAAGCACATCCACGAAAAGTTACAGTTTGGTGTGGTTTGCGGTCAGGAGGAATCATCGGACCATATTTTTTTGAAATCTCAAATAGAAATGCGATTAGGGTCAATGGAAATCGCTACAGGGATATGATCCGAAGCTTTTTGTGGCGTGAAATTGATGATTTGGACGTAGAGAATATGTGGTTTCAACAGGACGGTGCTACTTGCCACACAGCAAGAGAAACAATGGATCTTTTGAAGGAAAAGTTCGAAGATCGCATTATTTCTCGTAGAGGAGGAGTGGATTGGCCACCAAGATAATGCGATTTGACACCGTTGGATTTTTTTTGTGGGTTTTTTTGAAATCGAAAGTGTACAGCAATAATCCCACAACAATTCAAGAGCTTGAAAACAACATTATCGAGCAGATTTCAACCATTGACAACATTATTTTCAACAAGATTGGGAGCCTACCAAGCCAGTAGG
>CM022877.1:4522472-4537891 GCA_012654025.1 Pachypsylla venusta
TTTTTTTTTTTGGGGGGGAGGCATTTTTTTTAGCCAGTAAAATAATAAACCCATGTTTCACATTGTCAGAGTTTTTTTTTGGGAATGTACTCAAAACAGAAGTAGTATTTTCTCTGATCACAGTATTCAGCTACCGAAAATGTTCCCTCATACTTGCCTAAAAGACAAAAGCACCGGAAATTTAAATAAATAAAATCAAAATTTAAATAAAGAAAAATTAAAAGTTCAAAATGTCAAAGGAAACAAAATTGAACAGAAGCAATATCATTTCATTCATTACTGGGTTTAACATAATTTCGGATGTACTTCTACGCCGAAATTAGCGGTTGAATTTGAGATTGGAAAAAGTTATTTTATTTATTACATTCATGTTACCTTTTTCTATGATGACATGTTCAGGTCGACTATTTAATTTAAACTCTTGTAAACCTGATAAATCAGACTACGTATTTTAGTGTTAATTTAGATTATTAATTACCTACCTCTAACTATTTATTATTTTTTATATTTTCTAGTCATTTACCAGTCATTTTTTATTATTATTTATTTGCTGTGTGTTTATTTTTATTATTATCATATTTTTTTTTTTTTAGTTTTTATGTAGAGCATAATTATTTTTAAGCATAGGTCAAGGTCACAAATTTTAAGTTGAAAAAATTTTAAGTTAAAATTAATTATAATGGTATAAGCCCAGAGCGATCGATGAAAGGGGGGGGGCGATTACGGTGGGCCACGATTGAGCTAATAATTTTTATTGTTTTGTATACGATATTTATGCAAAATTAAAATGTGTATGACATTATTAGGAAAATGATTCCAGAATGTGTTTTTTTTTAATGAAAAAAATATCTGGAATCTGGGGTGGGGAGCGATCGCCCTTCTGGATTCGCCCCTGGATTTATTATATTGGTTTACTTAAATTTTCCTTATATTTCGAAGATCTAAGAGTAGATGATGCCAACATCAATGTCACGGTCCCGTAAGATCAACGAAGTTAGGGAAAGTCTAGCGCGGTTGCATGTGGGTACATGACCGTCTAGGTTCGAGCCCTCCTTGCTGTTCATGGCCGGCCCAACCCAAGCTGGCTGAGTTCTGTGTTTGTAGCCGATTTGTGTGTTTCCACAGTAACGTAAATCCGAGGGCAAACCCCCGTCTTGAATGACCTTGGATGATAGAGAGATGTTAAGTTTAAAAAAAAGGGCAACTAGTCTGTTACACGCCTCCTCCTTCCTTCCCCCCCTATTTAAACATAACTAATCTAGTTTGTCGGCGTAAAGTTTTACTTTTTAGGATTTAAACACATGTAAACCTAAAAAGCTCTCAGAAACATTACATTCGGTGCGGTATATTTAAATTAATTACGTCAGTTAGTTACATATAATATAATGATATTTGAAGAGTTGCCTTCTTTATATTGAAGAGTATTCAGTGAAAATGATCCGGGATTGTCTATACTTTTATATGATTGGTCATCCCACTTTTATATGTTTATTTATCCCTCTTTTTATATGATTGGTCGAAGATGTATGGTTGCTCACCCGTTTAGTATTTGATATGTTTGTTTGTTTTAGTAATTTTCACTAGTCTGATTTTTTAAAGAAAATATTGTATACTTTCCTTACAGTATTTCAATAAGTTAATGTTTTATATATTTTCCATTGTTTTCAAATTGAGTCTTTTTTTTCACACCTTTTATTTGCAATTTTAACTTCAAACAATTCATTTATCAGATAGTTGGGTAGGTAGGCTATCTTTGTCAAATTCTGTTGGGCTATTCTTTATGAAGATTACGAGTTGAGTTTTTTGTTTGTCAAAATTATTATCAACTCAAAGTATTTTCCCAGTAAAATGGTGAAGTTGAGTATTTTGTTAGTCAAAATTATTATCAACTCAAAGTATTTTCCTAGTAAAATGGTGAAGATGAGTATTTTGTTGGTCAAAATTATTATCAACTCAAAGTATTTTGGCAGTAAAATGGTGAAGTTTAGTATTTTGTTGGTCAAAATTATTATCAACTCAACGTATTTTCCCAGTAAAATGGTGAAGTTGAGTATTTTGTTGGTCAAAATTATTATCAACTCAAAGTATTTTCATAGTAAAATGGTGAAGTTGAGTATTTTGTTGGTTAAAATTATTATCAACTCAAAGTATTTTCCTAGTAAAATGGTGAAGATTAGTATTTTGGTTGTCAAAATTATTATCAACTCAAAGTATTTTCCTAGTAAAATGGTGAAGTTGAGTATTTTTTTTGGTCAAAATTATTATCAACTCAACGTATTTTCCTAGTAAAATGGTGAAGTTGAGTATTTTGTTGGTTAAAATTATTATCAACTCAAAGTATTTTCCTTGTAAAATGATGAAACCTTGACAAGTCAAATAAAACGTATTCTTTTGAGAACTGGTGAAAAATCTCAGAAGCTTTCACAATGAATCAAAATCTATGCTCAATTAATCACAAAAGTGATGTGAGAAACAATATAAGAATTTATCAAATATTCCAAATAATAATCTTCAGAAATCATAACCACAAGTACCATATTTAACAACTACGAGATCATTGAAAAATCGTCATTTTTTATTTTCATTTTATTTGACTTGTAATCTTAATAGATGCCCTAAATTGTAATTTGTAAAATACAAACAAAAGCACTCTGATGTAACTTTTTTTAAAAATAAATAAATTGGCACATAAGCATTATTTATCATTTTTGTTTTCATTTTGTTCGATTTTTAAAATCAACATGAGATTAGGATTAATCATGTGGAATTTCAACCGAACTCCTAATCTTGCGATGTGTGTCTATCACAGCTGTGGAACGATGTAAATGAGCTATAAGTATTAGTCCCCTGTGGATAGGGGACTTAAAAAGAATAATTCCAAGGAGCCCAAGTCCATGCCGGTCGTAAAAGGCGACTCAGGGCAGGGTCAGAAACGATATCTTTTCCATTACCCATGCAGAAACAAAGTAGAAATTACTGCATTATCCATCCTATGTCCCCTGTGGATGGGAGGACCCTAAAAGAATACTTTCGAGATAAGCCCATGCCGGTCGTAAAAGGCGACTAAGGGCAGTGTCGGAAACGATAGCCATGCAGAAAGCAAGGAGAAGCTACTGCATTATGTGTAAGGATTCTTTAGTTTCAAGAACTCATGGTGAGTTGTTGCAAACCAACCTCACGGCCGTTCACCTATGATGATGAAGTATCTAGAGATTTTGTATAGTGGCCTCCAATAAATACAATGTAGTTCACACACACATAAAAATCTCCCATAAAAGTTTTCGAAATTTGGGGACTTCTAAACTAATATTTAGTTTTACTAGAGGCAATTAATTGTAATCCACAGAGATTGTGCGGAATCCTAGGTCCATCTAGATGTTGAATATTTTCAATCTTAGAATGTGACTAAGATTTTTAGCCAAAGTATAAGGTTACTAACTTCATTCTTTCCAAATTCTATTTGGGGTCAGCATTGCTTTTCCTTATTGCTACCAGGCCACAACCTTTTGTTCTTTGCCTACTCTCTTTGGTTGTAATCTTCTTCTGGCACGGTAACTCTAGCTTGTTTCTTACAGTATCCATATTAGAAACTGTGTAGAAACTCGTATTTCGCTGACGATTTCTCATCCTTGGTTTGAAGCAGTGTTAAAGGGTGGATGCCCTTACCATTACCAAACCTTCTGTATTTACTTAGGACCTAATGAGGTGTGCAGTAGTGCTAACTAGTAGACGCAGCACTTGGAATTCCGATAGGAAAGGTCGCCACAATTAATAAATATGACCTAATGAAGCTGGTTTGCTCCCCCGAGGTGGCTACAATTTGTTTATCTGAATGTTATTTTTGTTTTTCCAGGAAAAAAACTCAGTTTTTCTATTTCAAAACTTATGCAGTGTCCATGTTGTAAGCAATTTTACGAGAAAACTGACAAATCATTATTGATTCATTGTCGAAATTGTGATGTCGCCGATAGGCCTACTCCTAGTTTTAGATATGTTTGTATTTTTTGTTATTATCATACTTATCAGAAACAGCATATGAGAGTTCATTTAAGAAAGCACACTGGAGTAAGACCATTTAAATGTGAGCTCTGTAAATATAATTCAAAAACAAGTTCAGATCTCAAAAGACACAAACTGATACATGAAAAATAAATAAAGTGATCATAGACATGCTGGAGAATGTTTCAAATCATGCAAAATGTGACAAAATATTCAATGTTTTACAAAAAAAAAGTTCTAGCTAAGGGGTATTAATAACTTTCTCAAAACCTATTTCCATTTTTTTTTTTTTTTTTTTTTTTTTTTTAATAGAATAGCCTCAGTAGCTCAGTTGGTAAGAATGACGGATTTCGTAACCAAGAGGTTCGAAAACAAGCGAAGACAACAAATTTACTAATACTATGGGGAAGTGCATTGTGACAAAGCATTAGCTTTAACACAAATAAATTCCTTTATTATTATTACTTTATTATTTTTTAAATAGAACCCTATCTTGATTGTGATATTTAATTTTGTATTTTAATTAAATTTTATTTCAATACTCTTCCGTTCCCATCAATACTATTAGATCAATAGTATTGATTCTATCACACCGTTTTATCTTTGTTTTCAATTTTTACATTCACAACTGATTTTAGATTGTCGTTATACTCTGCATTGATTCTTTTTTTTTTTTTTAATTTGGCTTAACGTCTCTTTAACATCTATTGGTCATTCAAGACGGGGGTTTTACCCTCCATTTGCTGGAAACTTGCAAACCAGCTACCCACATTGACCTCACCCAGCCTGGGTTGGGCCGGAAAAAAGAGCCAACGATACGTGGTGTTCCCAAGCGGTCACCCATCCAAATACTTACCACGCCCGACGTTGCTTCAGTGATCTGACGGGAACTGGTGTATTCAACGTGGTATGACCGTTGGCTGCATTGATTCTTATTCTCCGTTTACTTATGTGTGTCTAATAACTTTGGATTTATTTTTTTTATATTTTTTTCAGATTTTATTCAATGCAGATACTGTTATATTTTTTTACTATCAACTTCTGAAGAGACGCTTGTTTATCACTGTAAAGAATGTATAGGTATGCCGAGAGATGACAAATCGTATAAATATGTATGTATGATATGCTCATATCATACGTACAGAAATAGTCGTATGAAATGTCATATTCGAAAACATACAGGAAGTAAACCATTTCAATGTCCATTTTGTATGTACAGAACGTCACAGTCAAGCACTATAACATCTCATATCAAAATAAAACATTGACAACAGACAAATCTCTCTTTTCACAGTTTTACCACTAACAGTCCTTTTCCAAACATAGATAAAAACTTCTTATAAATTCGGTTTTCTAATGTGTTCAGTCAAACTTGTTTACAATTTTTTTGTCCGGTAAAAAATCACAAAACTTAATTTTGGCTTCAAATATTCTGATTTTTTCCCCCTCCTTTGTCTTTTTGTAATTCAATTTATTGTTTCCTTGTATGCTCTACTTAATTCTGACATTATACCTATTTTTATAGAATACAATTGTCTTATTTCTTATACCCTTGCTAAATACGAGTAAAATCTCTACTACAATTTTTTTTATTATTATTTACTAGCTGTTTCGCCCGTGCTTCGCTACTATTCTTATATTGCTATTTTTGTTTTTCAAGGACAATGGAATTTTTGGGTAGGGGGATTATGGGTTTGTGTTTACCCTGCTACCTTTAAAAAAAACAAGATTTAAACGTTTCGCCGGGGACTTTAGAGGCACGGCCATTCTGACCTTTTAGTATTTTCTAAATTTTATATTGCCCGTTCCCGGTTTCGAACCTGTAAATCTGGAATGGCTGGCCATAGCAGAAAATGTCCTAAAATAAGGAATAAACGGCCACCTAAAACTTTCTCGCTTTGAATTCATATGTTGTCGCGACAAAATTTAAGATATCGCACCGCGAATGTCCTATTTTGTTGAAGAAATTAGAAATTTGGCCGTAACTCTAATATGGCATGACATATTTTAGTTCTGATAATTTTCCTGCGGCCGTAGTAGTCGTAGACCATGATTTTGGAGTGGTCCATTCTTTTCGCTATCTGCTACCGTTTGCGCTGTGGTATAACTAGGTACATATGGACATACCAATTTCCAATTTATATGGTAGATAAATTTTTTCCATTTTAATTTCTTTTTTCTAGCACAGTGCATGCTCAAGACATGCTGGACATGCAGTGTCATAATTTGCCCTCAAACACATATCGAGCAATTATTTGGGTTTCATTATATTTACATTATCTTGCGTCCCATAAGAGAAGAGAAAGTCGTTTTCCAAAACGACAGGTAGAAGAAAGAAATATTTTCTCTTATTTATATTTTTTTTACAGGTAATATTTGTTTATACTGTGGAAGCAAACTTTCAACAAACGTAGAAGATATTGCTCACCATACAAGAGTATGTGCTTATATGCAACGTCCTGATCCATTTAAATACAAATTTGTTTGTTGCTATTGTACAAAATATCATTCTTATCAATTGACTCATATGAAAGAACATTTAAGAAGACATACGGGAGATAAACCATATAAATGCAATACGTGCGATTATAAATCTGCTTCTACAGCTGGTTTAAGGAAACATAGGTTAACTCATCATAGTAATAATTAGTATAACCTTAGAATGGGTCAGAATGAAATATGTGTATGCTATATAGATGTGTCATGACTGATTGATTAACTCAAATGAGCCAAATCACTTTGCCGAGTCATTGACTCATGAATCACAATGACAACAAGATTGAAATGGAAATATGTTCATTTTTTTCTTTCTACTAAACACTACATAGAACAGAGAGAGAGAGAAGGAAAACTATAAAAAAAATAAATGCAGAGTGAGCGAGAGCAGCTGTAGGCAAGTGAAATTGAAAGGGACAGGTATGTGTGGTCTCTTCGTGTGTTGATTATGAAATGATCCTAAAGGCTACNTTTTTTTTTTTTTTTTTTTTTTTTTTTTTTTGCAATGTTACAATCGTTCTTCATAACAAAAGAAAAAAGAAACCAATTATCTTATTTATATTTCAAGAAATGAAAAAAATACACTTGATTTTATGTTCTACAATTTTAATATATTTTTCGATTCGCATATTTCGGATTTTACTTCATTATCAAAAATGAACATTAGATTCTTAAATTCTAAATATTTTATCTATGTCTTGTAAATTTACTTCCTTTCGTTAATTAGATAGGTATCAGCTTTTTTTCTATCCTCTCTATATAAAACTTAAATAAATGAAAACTATGTTTTTTCTTCTCAATACGGGATACTATGTCAAGTAGCATAATAACAAATATATAAAATTTGCAAATATTTTGTCATTTATATAGAATATAAAAAATAAATTGCAAAATAGAAAGGAGCTGTATCAACTGCAACTATATTGTTAAGTCCCGAGCGCTTTCGTCAGTTACGACATTATGAAGTAGTTGATAATGTCGTAACTGACGAAAGCGCTCGTGACTCTTTTCTATTTCGAAATTTATTTTTTATATTTCATAATGACTGCAAACATCCTATATACCATCTCTAAATTTAATTTATATAGAAGATAAAGATATTTAAAAAAGATAACCGTGAAAAATTTACAAATTGGGTTGACGTGTTTCGTCTTCTCCTGGAGACATCCCCAGAACAACTAATTAAAAGATTTAAAATAAACATAAGGAAGGGTATTTACATGAACCCAATTCCAGAATACCGAAACTATGTTAAATAATTATTTCGCAATATATGTTAGTCCTTAAGAATCTAATGTTCATTCTTGATAATGGGGTATAATCCGAAATCTATACTTATAAAACGCAAAGCCCAGTTGGTATACTGACTGACTAGTATGTGGGTGCGTAATAAGAAAGGAAAAAAAATAAAGTTCATGTGGGAGCAAGTTACCGCCAAAAATGACGCTATTTAGCGGGTCTTTTTGCAATTTTTTTCTGGGCAAACTAAAAGAGATAACGAAAAATTACCGAGAATAGACCCCCCCAAAATAGTATATAAGAACCCCATAAAAAATATAAAATTTGAAATTTTCCGGTTTCCATCCGATTTATGGACGGTTTTCACCACCAAAAAAACGGAATTGAGAAGTACCACTTCGGAATGAGCATGAAAGCTGAAATTTGATACAAAGGTGTTCCGAAGTACAAAAAGTCATATCCTTGAATAAAATATTGAATTTTCTAACTGGGAGCGGTACTCACTCTGGGGGTCGGTTCCACCAAAAACCCATAGTTAAGAAGTATCATTTCGGGATGAGCGAGAAAGCTGAAATTTTATACGAAGGTGTTCCGCAGTGCAAAAAGTAATATCTTTGGGTAAAATATTGAATTTTCTAAATAGAAGCCGTGTTCACTCTGGGGGTCGGTTCCACCAAAAACCTAAAATTAAGTTGTTGAATTTTGTAACCGTAGCGAAGCACGGAAAAACAGCTAGTATGCATATAAAATAATAAAATTGCAGAACATAATGTCAAGTGTTTTTTATAATTTTCATTTCTTGTATTTGATAGTTCTACCAAGTGACCTAAAGGTTTTCTTTCTTTGATATTTATATTTGTTTTACAGGTAACATTTGTATTTACTGCAGTTGTCCTCTTTCATCAGATATCCAAGATATTGCTCATCATACTAAAGTATGTGCTTACATGGAACGTCCTCATCCATATAAATACAAATTTGTTTGTTGCTATTGTACGAACTACCATTCTTATCAGAAGGCTCATATGAAAGAACATTTAAGAAGACATACAGGAGATAAACCATATAAATGCAATAATTGTGATTATAAATCTGCTTGTACAGCTGGTTTGAGACAACATAAATTATCTCATCGTGATCATAATTAATTTGTTCTTTCGCTTTTGTAGCTTAGGGGTACGTTTTCATGTTAAATATATTAACATGCTGTCTGTTAAGGCCATTTGATAATCCATTCTTAATATATTAAATTTAAATTAAGCGAAATGATACTCAAACCAAACATGTTAATCTTGCCTTAGAGATGATACTTTATTAATCATTCCTCTTATAAATTATAATATAATAAGGGTGGATCATTAAATGGCCTTACATTATAAAAGAAGTTGATTGTTTCAAATTGAGAGCTACAATGCTACAAAACAACTGATGACCCAAACCAAAAAGCATCATCTCAAAGGCAATATAGGTAACAATTTTAACATGTTTGGTTTCTCTTAATTTAAATTAAATCATTACTCTTAATTTAAATTAAATATATTAAGGATGGTTCAATAAATGACCTTAACATTATAAAAAAATTGATTGTTTCAAATTGAGAGCTACAGAACAACTGATGACCCAAACCAAACCAAAAAGCGTAATCTCAAAGGCAAGATAGGTAACAATTTTAACATGTTTGGTTTGGGTATCATTTCCCTTAATATAAATTTAATATAATAAGTGTGGATCATTAACCCTAACACAGTCTATCATCAAACAATATGTTTTTGTTTATTGAAGGAAAGATTTTTTTTTTAATTTTTTAATTTTCGCCGTTCGACTTTTTCATTTTAGAATTGAAATCTTTTTTTAAAAAAAACACTTAATGCATTTTGCATTAATATGAATGTCTTTGAAGACTTTATATTTTGTTTCTTGAAGAAAATATTTTTTTTATATTATTTTAATTTTCGTCGTTCGACTTTTTCATTCTAGATTCCATTTTAGAATTCTAAATGAAAAAGTTGAACGACGCGAAACAAAATACTTCTACATAGAAGCCGTGTCCACTACACCCATTTGAATAACGAGAGATCTAAGAAATTTATTGGTCATTCAAGACGGGTGTTTTA
The DNA here is from genome assembly GCA_012654025.1 of Pachypsylla venusta. Classification (NCBI taxonomy): domain Eukaryota; kingdom Metazoa; phylum Arthropoda; class Insecta; order Hemiptera; family Aphalaridae; genus Pachypsylla; species Pachypsylla venusta. The sequence continues at coordinate 4,532,321 of CM022877.1, forward strand.
CCCTTTTGACCTCACCCAGCCTGAAGAATTGACCTCACACAGCCTGAAGAATAGCCAGCATCACAAGAGCGTGAGCAAACCTGAACACACACATAATACAACCTCACTGGGCGTTGCTTAACTTCAGTGATTCAACGGGAACTGCTGTATTCAAAGGGCCATATACGCTGGATTAAATGAGTTTTATTTTTTCTTCAAATTGTGGCCTAGGGTTTCTTTTAAACATAATGTTGGTTTATTTGGATTAAATTCTTCTTCTTTTATTTTTTAAATATTTCCCTGAATTTGGGTAGGTTTTTATTTTTCTCTTCTTTTTTTTTTTTTTTTTTAATCATAATTGTTTATCATATCTGCTGAAAGCAAATAGTGTTGATAAATTAACAATTTAAATTTATTCTATACACAATGTTGATTCGGATTTAAATACAATTTAAAATCATATTTGGTAAGTTTTCGAACACATTCAGTCTATCGTTATCAGGATCTAGGTATGTTGTTATGAGATTAAAGAAAATGTTTTCATGGCCCTTGTGGCATCAAAATCTTTTCTTTAACCTCATCTAAACTTCAATTTTTTTGCAGTCAGAGATGGAGCGACATCTTTGGGATATAAGTCAAGCAGGTGTAGATATAGCCCACATCTGTTATAAAAACGTTATTGAATTGCCACTTTAGAATTAAATGGAATGTTTTTAAAATTGTTTTTAATCATCACTGCTTGCAAAGGATTCAACCCTTAGTATTTATTGATTATGATAAAACATGTACACCAATCGTTTCGACTACGATCACTAATAAAATCAATTCTTTCATTCTTCTTCCAGTACCTCAAAAATGTCAATATTGTCAAACTCAATTATCTCCGATTGTAAGTCAATTGATTGAACATTGTCAACTTTGTGCAGTCGCTGTACGACCAGAACCTTTCCGATATAAATATGTTTGTTATACTTGTGAATATCATTCATACTCGCGAGCAACTATGAGCACTCATATCTTATGTCATTTGGGTGTCAATCCATTTAGTTGTCCTTACTGCTCATATTCGTCCAAAAGAAAAGATCGTCTGGACAGTCATATTAAGATGAAGCATAATACATAGTAGAGGTGTGAGTTATGAATCTTTTGACATATTCGATCACTAACTAATGAATCAATAAAGTGAACTATTCATTTTACGACTCATTCAATGACTCGTAAACGAATGGATCTAAAAGATCTAGCTCATAATCTAGCTCATATAAGCTCATAATCTAGATCTAGCTCATATAAGCTCATAATCAAATTGATCTAGATCTAGCTCATATAAGCTCATAATCAAATGGATCTAGATCTAGCTCATATAAGCTCATAATCAAATGGATCTAGATCTAGATCATACTAACAAATAGATCTAATATGTTATGAATCATTTTCATTTCTCTCAATTGAATGATTAATTTCCATTTTCTTTTGTGCGAGCTTTCTTGCATTACGAACCATCGATCAAAGAGGAGAAGAAGGAACAAAATGTTTCTTTTTTGAATGTTCATTAAATTTGCTGTATCATTCATCTGTCGTTCATATAATTTCACTCTATTATAATAAATCCTTGCTAATTTCTGTATATTTGTTCTGTAAATAAACTATGTAATTTTTAATTAAGTTTTTTGTGTTTTTTTTAATCTGTTTTACATTACTATAGGTACAAGATAGGAAGTAATATACATTATATGTTTTGTTCTTTTTCTATCCTACATTCATTCGTATCTCCTTTAGTATGCCAAGAAAAAAACGCTAAAAGAGTCATTTTTGGCGGTAACTTTCTTCCACTTGAATTTACGATTTTTTCATTACTTATTACACACTAAAAGGAATCTGTGCGCTAATTTTCAAGTTTATAGGTTTAGAAGCATCGTGGAGCTACGTTGATTATCAGTTAGTCAGTCAGTATACCAAATGGGCTTTTGAGTTTTATGAGAATAGAAGATAGCGAAGCAGGTATAGTTTATGTAATTTACTTGTGAAATAAAATATTATGAAATTAGGCAACCAAAAGGTCTTGTAAATATTTAGCTTCATATATTTCACAATCTCAAATAGAAGTCCATTAGGTTGCCAATTTTTTGGTACTTTTCATTGTTGTACCTACAAAAAAACAGTCACAAACTCTAAAAAACGTATATAAATCAGAAACAAATTGACATCCCAAACATTATAGTCACCTAAGTAATGTCTCTTACCTTTTATTAATGAATTTCTATGTTGACCCATTCAAAGTAATACACACGCATCATTCACTGTCTCCCATACACACACATCATTCACTATCTCTCATACACACTCATCATCTATCTTCCATTCAAACTCATCTTTTTACTTCTCATTCATACCCCCACCCGACACCCATCTTTCACTTACACAGCGTCAGTAATTGCTCTACACTACTTGAAATACAGAAGTGATGGGGTGTAGACGACTTTAAAAATTTAAAAAAATAATCCCCTCAGATATAATACACTTGTGCCAGCGTTTTTTCCAATCCCCGAAGCACTTCTGATTCCTTGTTGTCCCATTCAAAGTAATAATCCCCTCAGATATAATATACTTGTGGTAGCGTTTTTTCCAATCCCCGAAGTACTTCTTATTCTATGTTGTCACATTCAAAGTAATCCCCTCAGATATAATACACTTGTGCCAGCGTTTTTTTCAATCCCCGAAGCACTTCTTATTCTATGTTGTCCCATTCAAAGTAATAATCCCCTCAGATATAATATACTTGTGGTAGCGTTTTTTTCCAATCCCCGAAGTACTTCTTATTCTATGTTGTCACATTCAATTCAAAGTAATCCCCTCAGATATAATACACTTGTGCCAGCGTTTTATTCCAATCCCCGAAGCACTTCTGATTCTATGTTGTCACATTCAAAGTAATCCCCTCAGATATAATATACTTGTGGTAGCGTTTTTTCCAATCCCCGAAGTACTTCATATTCTATGTTGTCACATTCAAAGTAATCCCCTCAGATATAATACACTTGTGCCAGCGGTTTTTCCAATCCCCGAAGCACTTCTTATTCTATGTTGTCCCATTCAAAGTAATCCCCTCAGATATAATACACTTGTGCCAGCGGTTTTTCCAATCCCCGAAGCACTTCTGATTCTATGTTGTCCCATTCAAAGTAATCCCCTCAGATATAATATACTTGTGGTAGCGTTTTTTCCAATCCCCGAAGTACTTCTTATTCTATGTTGTCACATTCAAAGTAATCCCCTCAGATATAATACACTTGTGGTAGCGTTTTTTCCAATCCCGAAGTACTTCTTATTCTATGTTGTCACATTCAAAGTAATCCCCTCAGATATAATATACTTGTGGTAGCGTTTTTTCCAATCCCCGAAGTACTTCTTGTTCTATGTTGTCACATTCAAAGTAATCCCCTCAGATATAATACACTTGTGGTAGCGTTTTTTCCAATCCCCGAAGCACTTCTGATTCTATGTTGTCCCATTCAAAGTAATCCCCTCAGATATAATATATTTGTGGTAGCGTTTTTTCCAATCCCCGAATCACTTCTGATTCTATGTTGTCCCATTCAAAGTAATCCCCTCAGATATAATACACTTGTGCCAGCGGTTTTTCCAATCCCCGAAGCACTTCTGATTCTATGTTGTCCCATTCAAAGTAATCCCCTCAGATATCATACACTTGTGCCAGCGGTTTTTCCAATCCCCGAAGCACTTCTGTTATAAAACTTTTGGTTGTATAACAGAAGTCCTTTATCTCTCTCAGCGATTCGCTTTTTATTTCCTCAATCATGGCAAGCCACTTTTCATTTAATTTCCCTGGAATGTTCAAGAGATTTTAGTCAGCTGAGTAATATCTCCTACTTTTTGGTTTTTTTGATTTTATGTTTATTTGACTCAAATGAATTTCTGCTTTATGTTTCATGAAGATTAATAATGTTTTTTTGCTCATTATTGTATTTTGTATTTTCAGATTTTATACAATTGATTTGTCAATATTGTCATGACATATTACCGTCGGATGTTGAATTAATATTGAATCATAATCGTTGCTGTCAACATGCTCCGCGTCCAAATTCTACATTCAATTATGTTTGTCATGCTTGCTCTTATCATACAATGCAATCAGCACATATGAGATATCATATTAGAAAACATACAGGTGAGAAACCATTTAAATGTCCTGAATGTGATCATAGAACTGCTCGAAAAGAGAGCTTAAGCGTTCATATGAAAGTGAAACACTCGCACTTATAGCAAATTTCTAGAGTTTTTTAAATCAAATTTAAAATCAAACTCATTTCAATTTATGTAATGTAATAACCAAATTTTATTTGTGAGTTTTTACATTAAAATGTTATCAAGTTTGATTACAACCTGGTTTTGTATTTTGGTAAGTCTCTGTTCAAGTCATTTGATAACAAGCCTTTGTGCGACATACCGAACCAACGTCATAGCATTAGATATTCAACAGAAACATAATTTAGATGACACATATGACAAACGTGATGCTGCAATTATCACGGTTGACACAGATAGTCACCCGAGAAAAGATTTGAATGATGTAGAACCTCATAACAATAATCAAACCGACGGAGACAACACAACACATGAAGCAAATATCAAAATTTTAAATCAAAGTTATGATCAGAGAAAGAAAACACGAATTATTGACAAATTCAATCCTAATAAAAATGATATTCTCTTAAAAATGGCAGAAGAAAATCTACCGAGTGAAAATTACAATAGACATTTGATCATAAGAGTTCCCGAGTTGTTGGTGGACGTAATGCAACAGAAAATGAAATTCCATATCAAGCTTCGTTTTTCTATTGGGGAAGTAGTTCAACTACTTGTTTTTGCGGAGGAACGTTGGTCAATGAACGATGGGTTATTTCGGCTAAACATTGTTTTTCGAAAGGTATTAAGCATATATATGCAGTATTTGGTAGTATACATAGTTACTGCAGTCAAAATCAAAATGATCAAATGCAAGTACGAGGTATTTATTCAGTGTATTGGCATGAACTAGGCGACATTTCTCTTGTTAAGTTGCAAGAGCCGATAAGAATAACAAAATCTGTAATACCTATTGACTGGTACAGGGCGTCGGATGCTTCTTTTATAAACCAAGTTTTATCTGATGCTCAATCACCACTGCCAAAGGCAACGTTATCAGGTTTTGGAGATACTTATGTGAAAGATATACATGGTAATCCAGTGGGTGAAGTGAATGAAACTTTTGGCACATCTATCTTGAAAGTAGTCAATATAACTCTTTATAGTGAGTCCAAGTGTTGGAAATATATTACGGAAGTTTCCGGTCTTCGCGAGAGATCGTCCAAATCAGTTGTATGTACTCAAGAAAATGCAAAAGATGCCTGCCAGGGAGATTCTGGAGGACCTTTGGTGTATAAAGGAAAATTGTTAGGTGTCGTTAGTTGGGGCAGAGGATGTGCATTTGGAGAACCTGGTGTTTATGTACGAGTGGATTATTACGATAGCTGGATTCAAGATAGTATGTACAATCGGAATCTTCCAAATATTATAAACAATAGAGCATGC
>CM022877.1:4566788-4579846 GCA_012654025.1 Pachypsylla venusta
CATGGTTAATGGAAAAGATATCGTTTCCGACTCTTCCCTTAGTCGCCTTTTACGACTGGCATGGACTTGCGGGTGCCTTGGTACTTGGGAGTATTCTTATTAAGTCCCCCTAGTCACAGGGGTTATAGAAAGGATATAATGCAGTAGCTTCTCCTTGATTTCTGCATGGGTAATGAAAAAGATATCCTTTCCGACTCGTCCCTTTGTCGCCTTTTACGACTGGCATGGACTTGCGGGAGTATTCTTTTTAAGTCCCCCTATTCACAGGGGTTATAGAAAGTATATAATGCAGTAGCTTCTTCTTGCTTTCTGCATGGTTAACGGAAAAGATATCGTTTCCGACTCTTCCCTTAGTCGCCTTTTACGACTGGCATGGACTTGCGGGTGCCTTGGGACTTGGGAGTATTCTCATTAAGTCCCCCTAGTCACAGGGGTTATAGAAAGGATATAATACAGTAGCTTCTCCTTAATTTCTGCATGGGTAATGGAAAAGATATCCTTTCCGACTCTTCCCTTTGTCGCCTTTTACGACTGGTATGGACTTGGGTACCTTCGACGTAATCTTTTTTAGTCCCTATCCATAGGGGACTATTAATTAAAAATTAAATATACATCTTAGTTTTTGTGGAACTTGGAGGGGAAAACGTTATAGTTCCCCTCCTCGTTTTGTCGCCTGGATAATTCAAAGATCTAATACGATCATGGGACCAAATTTTTCACACACATCATCATTGATCTCAAGGAATACATCTAGTGTTTATTGCTTTCCAAATCATAATAGAGAGTTTGGAATTGAAATCCACTAATGTGCCACTGAAATTAAATGATCAATGTTTTTGAACAAGTATACGATTAATGTCAGAGCTTGCAATTATTTTATTGTATTCGTTCTGACAGTTTTGTCTTTTTTATCTTATAACTCGTCTAACGAAATATGTCATTTTCTATTGTTCTTTGGGCATATTTTCAATACAAAAAAAAATCTGATTTGAATTTTGAAAAACTTCAGAATCAGAACATTATTAAAAAAAAGTTTTTTTTCTTCTTTTTATGGAATAATTGATAATTATTTTCATATAATCAAATATCACTACTTTCGCCTTTGTATTTGACCATGCGGAAAAACATTGCCCCTCAAAATTTGACATTTTAAGTATTGAAAGGTCATTATTATGGTGTCTGTAGAATTAGTAGTACTAGTTCTACAGACTTGTATCGATCTGTTCATATGATACCGCGCGGCTGCCGCGATATCGTTTCCGACCCTTCCTATAGTCACCTTTTACGACTGCCATGGACTTGGGTGCTTTGGAAGTATTCTTTTTAAGTCCCCCTACCCACAGGAGACATAGGCAGGATATAATGCAGTAGCTTCTCCTTGCTTTCTGCATGGTCAATGTAAAAGATATCGTTTCTGTCCCTTCTGTTAGTCACCTTTTACGACTTGCTCCCTTATCCAGGGGGACTATTTTCTACTAGGACACTGGATGAAGTTCGATTTTTTTTTTCAGACTTTACGTTTCGATATTGCAATCAAAATGTAAGTTCGAATATAAATCTGGTCGACCATTGTTATTCTTGTGTGCGTGCTCCTAGAATAGATTCATCAGAATATATTTGTTTTATATGTACATATCGTTCACATAAATTAGACAATATGAAAAAACATTTAAGAAAACATACAGGCGAGAGACCATTTAAATGTAGTTTATGTTCTTATAGTGCTGCACAAAGCACTAATTTGACAGTACATAATAATAGGAAACATACGGCCATGAAACGTTATGTATGTTTATTTTGTTCATATAGTACGGCACGAGATGGAAATTTAAAGCTACATATGAAAAATGAAACATTCTTAACGATTCCATGGATTCATTTTTGTCGATGGTAGCTAGATATTTGAAACTCCAGGTCGATGGTAAACGAAGTGTTAAGATATATGGGAAATATTTTGAGCAGAGCTAGGAGTTTATTACTAACTGTAAAAAACAGTCTATTTTTGACGTCCCATATACTAACCAAACCCCTGGACCAAATTTGACGTTTAAATATCTTATTAGACGTCAAATATAATTCTAATTATTTTTGCTTAGAGTATTTGTTTTGTTTTTTTCATAAAATGCATCTTGCGAATGTTATAACAAAAAAAAAAAAAATTAGCGGCCAAATTAAGAGGCTGTTGGCCGCTAAAATAATTAGCTCACCTCAGAAACCGTCGCACACATAGATACCTATTATTTGGCATGATGTCTAACGTGAAATAAAATCATTTCCCGCCTTTTACAAATTTATTTAAGGCAAAAATCTAATTTTTTACTGGGCTATTATTGACTTTTTAATGTCATTGAGTTAGACGGTTAAGTTATTCTGGATTATAATCCCGTCTATCTCAATGATATTGAAATAGTGTGATGATCTCCTAGCTCGGCTCAATACATCTATCTATATCAATAAAACTCGGTTTAACGATAGATATATATTTATTTATGTAAGTATAGGTATCACTAATTGTTTACCCTAAACAGTAAGGGATATTGAAAAATTCATGGGAATGGACCCCCCGCTCAAATCATACGCTAATATTTTGAGAAGAAATTAATAATTAATAAGATATCGTTTCCGACCCTTCCTATAGTCACCTTTTACGACTGGCATTGACTTGCCTCCAGGGGGACTATTTACTACTAGGACACTGAATGAATTTCGATTTTTTTTTTTTTTTTTTCAGACTTTACGTGTCGATATTGCAATCAATATGTAAGTTCGAATATAAATCTAGTCGACCATTGTTATTCTTGTGTGCGTGTTCCTAGAATAGATTCATCAAAATATGTTTGTTTTATATGTACCTATCGATCACATAAATTAGACAATATGAGAAAACATTTAAGAAAACATACAGGCGAGAAACCATTTAAATGTAGTTTATGTTCATATAGTGCTTCACAAAGCACTAATTTGACAGTACATAATAGTATAAAACATTCATTATAACAGAATCAAGTAGACAAGAAATTTAATGTTGATACATCATAGTACCTTTAGAATCGTCGCGAAAAAAATACCCCCACAAAATTTGATATTATACGTTTCAAGGTGGGTACGTATAATCCAAAAATCGAATAAAAAAAGCGTTGACGGATTTGAACGAAATTTGGTATAAAGATCCCATCTGGGCTCTAATTGTGCCCCGAAACTTTTGGGTGCAATCGAATACACCCTTGGCGATTTTTGCCGCTTTTTAGCGGTTTTCAGTATTACTGATTTTGTATGTTTGTCATATTTGGGGTCTCAATTAGCTCCGAAACTTTTGGGTTCAATCAAATATACCTCAGGCGGTTTTGACCGCTTTAAAGCGGTTTTCATTAATCCTGGCTAAGAAGAGAATGGTAAGAGCCAGAGACTTCAAATTTAGTAGATATGTCAAAATCAGGGTCTAATTACGACTAATTGGAATCGTCACCCTTCCCCTCAATTTTTTTTGGGTGGAGATTTTTTTTTTTGCCAGAAAAAAAATAAACCCATGTGTCACATTGGCAGAGTTTTTCATATCACATCATCATTAATATAAAAACTACTGTGGTGGCACTGAAATTCAATCATCATTATTTTGATCAAGTATACGAGTAATCAAGGCCGTACCCAGAGGGGTCTATGGGGTCCAGACCCAGAATAAGGCCGTACCCAGGGGGTCCATGGGGTCTAGACCCAGCCCCCGAAAAAATCTTGGGTACTGCCCTGCGAGTAATGTCATAGTTTGCCATTATCGTAATCGTGGCAGACAGTTTTGTCTTCTTTACTTTAAAACTCGTCTGACGTGAACCCCAAACAGTGAGCGCATAATATGTCATTTTCTAGCTTTTGGGCATTTTTTAAGAAAAAAATGGGTGCGCGTACTTATATGTACGCGCGTGAGAAGTTATACTTTTTGGCCATCATTAAATAATAATATTTCAAAAAAAAACATACTACCCCACCCGAGAGTGAACTCAGAACCAAATATGAAACACGGGACTTGCCACTGAGCCCCAATGTTGTATGTATGTATGTATTTATTGTGTGCTTAATTCTTTTGTGACACATTACAATACAAATGATGCCTTCTCTTATCTATAATAATAAAACTCAATGTAACGATAAATATATGTATGTATGTGTGTATGTATCGCTAATTGTTTAGCCAAAACGGTAAGAGTTATCGAAAAATGGATAAGAAAGGACCCCTCCCCCCCCCCAAACCATAGGCTAAAACCCCAGGAAAAATATCAGAATTAAAAAATGTCGAACCCTTTTCGAGATACGGTCGATTTTTCGATTTTTGACCGAATTTAGCCGGTCATGGTCCGATATCTTAAATTTTGTCGCGACAACAAATCAACTCAAAGCGAGAAAATTTTAGGTAGCCTTTTAAGCCTTAATTTGGATAATTTGCAAAAAATCGTTTTCGGTCCAATTGTTTTCGAGTTATGGCCGTTTTTCTCTTTCCTAAATCAAAATTAGCACGGGAACGGCCAAGCTATAGACCGTAGCGAAGCACGGGTGAAACAGCTAGTTCTACTTATAAAGCAGAATGAGAAAATACAATATTTAGTTGAAGAGGTCTGTGTTAATTTTGTGTTACACTGATGAGGTATAGTTTTGTGTTTCACTCTTATAATTTTTCATAACGCGTCTAAAAAAGTATAACTTCAAAAATCTGATTAATTTTAATAGTGAACAACTTTTGATTTTTTTTAAAAAAATCTTTAATTGGCCTTGGTAGCCTTCTAGCCAGCCCTCAAGTTTTCTAATAAATGTTTTTCTTTTTATGGAATGATTAATAATTTTATTTCCATAGGATGGAAATGTGATTTCAATTTATTTTTCCCAACAACTTCCACATATTCACTTCTAAAGTTTAACGCGTGTAATTTTATTAAAAACATAATATGTAAAATATTTATTAAAATTTCAGATTTGTATTGTCATCATTGTCGCACTTCTCTTTCGAATAATATTGAAATTTTATTAGATCATGGAAAGCAATGTCGTTCTTCAGAACGCCCTCAAACTGTTCATTTTAAATATGTATGTTTTTCTTGTGCTTATCATTCGCTTTCTAGACAACATATGAGAAATCATATTAGAAAACATACGGCCGCGAAACCTTATGTTTGTTTATTTTGTTCATATAGTACAGCACAAGATGGAAATTTAAAGCGACATATTAAAATCAAACATTCTTAATGATTTTATCATTTCGATGGATTCATTTTTGTCGGTGGTAGTGGTAGCTATATAGATATTTGAAACTCCAGATTGATGTTAAACGTAAGTGTTGAGATATATGGAAAAAATGTTTGACTAGAGCTGGGAGCTTATTACTAAGCGTAAAAAATAGCCTATTTATGTCCCACACTAACCAAGCCCATGGACCAAATTCGACGTTTAACCCTCTTGCGCCCGTGGTAGCAAACTTACTACCAAAAGTTGGTGAATTCTTAGTATTTTTGTTGATTTCAGAGCATCGTGCGAAAGGTTCTTTACCCTTACAGCTAATACTGAGCAGTGGCAGAAGCAAAATTAGATAACTCACCAACTTTCGTAGCAAGTTTTCTATTACGGGCGCAAGAGGGTTAAATATTTTATTAGACATCAAATTTAATTCTAATTATGTTTACTTAGAGTATTTTTTTAATTTTTTTTTCATGAAATACATCGTTATAAGCCAAAAACAAAAATTAGCTGCAAAATTAAGCGGCTCTTGGCAGCTAAGAAAATAGCTCAACACAGAACCCGTTGCAAACTTAGATAACTATTATTTGGGATGCCTAACGTGAGATGAAATCATCTCCCATCTTTTACAAATTTATTCCAGGCAAAAATCTAATTTTACTGGACTATTATTGACTTTTTAATGTCATTGAGTTAGGCGGGAGTATAATCGTTAAGTTATTCTGGATTATAATCCGCCTATCTCAATGATATTGAAATAGTGTGATGAGCTCCTAGCTCGGCTCAATACATCTAAATATACAGGGTGTCCCAAAAGTCCGAGACCACCTGAATATCTTTTGAAATGCTTTATGTGGAGTTTTGAAATTTTGCATGGTATTATATCCCAAATTAAAACACCCGTTGGTGTGACCAATTTTTCAGCGGCGGGTCTCATGTGGCTTCCAGGGGGTCCAACTTTTGTTTTTTAAATACGAACTCCCATCTTGTGATACATTTTCAGAAAGACAATAGAATTAGGAGTATTTATTTGCAAAAAAAATTACACGTCAAGCGTGTTCAGTTTCAAAAAGGCAGCCATTTGAAATTTCCAAGATATGACTTCCGAGAATGTCTAAAACTAGCAATGGGATATTGAATGATGGCATAGGACACCAATGTCGAGGAACCTATTTTTTATTCATAATTCGCCAAGTTTTAGACACTTCGCTTTTTCCTTTAGAAATAATTCTAGTTTTAAACACTCTTTGAATTCATGTCTTGGAAATTTCAAATGGCGCCATTTCGATACAAATTCGATGACTCACCCTGTTTGATCAGTCAGAATCTTAATTTGATAAGTTCAAGACGAATTTTAACTTTTGACAAATTTATGGCAATTAAGAAATCATAAAACAAATAAAAAAATCACAGTAAATAAAATCATAAATTATGTGGGGGCCCCGGTGCAAGATAAGCGAATGATACCCCAGGAGCATGACCCACCTGTACCAAAAGGTCTGGTCAGGAGGTTAAAAGTACCCCCCCCGCCNATCTCGAGAATGGCTGTAAATATAAGAAAACGCAAAAACACGTATCTCTTAGATTTTAGGAGATTGATTTTTGACTACAAAATTTTTGGCCCCGGCTAGCCGTTTAGATTGTTTNGCCCCGGCTAGCCGTTTAGGCTGTGCACCGGCGGGCCTCAAAATCTTAAATGAGAAAGTATATTGTTTTAAAGGTCTTTAATAAATAAATAGGCTTTTAAAATAAATTATACACAATAATAGAGATATTTCATAAAATAATCTCTAAGTAATTTATGCTAAAAAATGTTGATTAACATAAAAAAGCACGTTACAAATGATTTGCCTTCAAGGGTAAATAAAAAACCAAGACGAAAATTTTGAGTTTGGTTAACAAAAACAACAATGTTGGTATTTTTTCAAAAACGCAATTTTTTTCTGGACTCGGGCCTTGGGGGCCCTAAACCTCGGGGACCCCGGTGCGCCGCACCGGCTGCACCAGCCTACCTACGCCCCTGGCTGTCGATATATTTACATCGATAATATCGAATATCGGTATTCTTCTTTCGATACGGCAACCCTTCCCTGAGTATCTACCAAATGTATCATTTATTTATTTCGAGAGACCATTGTATTTCTAGGCAATTTATATTTTCTAATTGTACTTATTCTTCTTATAATTTTTCTTTTTGTTTTTTTCTTTAAAATTTAACTCTTCCAGAACATAATTATTGTTTCAGGGTTCTTTTTTTCTTTTTTTGCTCGATGTGAAATTCTTGTATTTCAGTGGGGCTTTTCTCTGAAAAAAGAGAGCAGAATATTATATTTAGGGCTATCGTCTCGGTAAAAGACTGAATGAGAATAATGTCATGTATAATGTATAAAGCCTGTTAGTTTCTAAAAAGTTGTATTAGAAGAGTTTTAATTTTTTTCGTAGCATATATACAATTCCTTAGGAAAATCAACCATTTAAAAGTACATAATTCTTTGGAAAAGAGAAGTTTAAACAATTTGGCTCTAGCAACATTTAGGGCGGGCATTAACCATTTATACATTATATTCTCCGGAAAAGATAAATTTAAACAATTTGGCTCTAGGAATATTTAAGGCGGAAAATCAACCATTTGAAAGTACATTATTCTCTGGAAAAGAGAAGTTTAAACAAATTGGCTCTAACAACATTTAAGTTGGAAAATTTAAAAGTACATTATTCTCTGGAAAAGAGAAGTTTCAACAATTTGGCTCTAGCAACATTTAAGGCGGAAAATCAACCATTTAAAAGTTCATTATTCTCTGGAAAAGAGAAGTTTAAACAATTTGGCTCTAGCAACATTTAAAAGTACATTCAACCATTTAAAAGTACATTATTCTCTGGAAAAGAGAAGTTTAAACAATTCAAACCTTATCAAATCTATCCGGAGTCAATATCTCACAATTGACACCCATTGGACTTGTGACTGAATCCTGTCGAAGGGACGCGACGTATTAGAAAATATCGGAAGCTCCAAATTGCGAAGCATAGAGTCAAGGCATAAATTAGTATACCAAACATTACTACTAGCCAGCGTCTATGGTACGTTGTATAAACCAGTTCCCGATAGATCACTGAAGTTAAGCAACGCCCAGCGAGGTTGTAACACGTGGGTTCCCTCCCTCGTGATGCTGGCTATTTTTCAGCCCCAACCCAGGTTGAGTGAGGTCAATGTGGGTAGCTGGTTTCCAAGTTCTCAACGAATGGAGGTTGAAACCCCCGTCTTGAATGACCAATAGATGTTTAAGAGACGTTAAGCCAAATTTTTTTTTTAAAAAAAACAAACATTACTGCGTACTTCTACATTTTTTTAAAAGTTCTTTGCTTTCCTTAATACTTTTCATAATTTTATTTTATTTTTCAGTAATATCTTGTTATCATTGTAAAATACATTTAAACTTGCCCATGGAAGATCTGTTGGAACATTGTAGAATATGTTCCCACACTACTCGGATTGACAGTTCCTACAAATATACATGTTTTGCCTGTATGTATCATAGCTATGATCGGAATAGAATGAGAAAACATATTCGAAGTCACACGGGTTCCAAACCATTTATATGTGACATTTGTTCATATAGTACAACACAAACAAGTGCCCTATATACACATATAAAATTAAAACATACATTTTACACATCATGACTGAGCCTAGAAATTTAAAAAAAAATATCAAAAAAATACCCCCCCCCNTATGTATGTTACGCTTTCACGCTTAAACTACTGAACCGATTTTGATGAAATTTGGTATGGAGATAGACTAAACTTTAGGAAAGGACATAGGCTACTCTTGGAGTTGAAACTATAAACGGCCATGTCTCTAAGGCGCCAAGCGAAGCGGGCGTATCCGGCTAGTCATTATATAATTCCTTATTGAATGAACATAAACTTCGTTATAATTGTTCAGGAATGGTGAAAATCGAAATAGAAAAGAAGAAGAAGGTAAATAATATAAAATAAAGTTCATTCAAAGGGGGGTTAATTCCTGACGAATTCTCTTCCACCCAATCCTTATTTTTCGCTTCTACATAACTTGAAACGTATAATCAGATTTTGAGGGAGGTAATTTTTTTTTATCATTATAGAAAATAATAAACCAAAATGAGGGTTTTTATTTAAAATTTTCTATTAAAGTTATTGTGCCACAATGTTAATTTTGTTAGAATATCTTTTTGATTTTAGTCAAATTATTTAAATGGCACGTATATATTACCAGTTCCACGTGGGTTCGCGCCCTCATGATGTTGGCTATTTTCCCGGCCTAACCTTTGTTGGGTGGGGTCAATGTGGGTAGCTGGTTTGCAAGTTTCTAATGAGAGGAGAGTAGGGGGTTTTACTCTAGAATGACCAATAGATGTTAAAGAGAAAAAAAAATGAAGAAATGAGTATGAAAAGCATCATAAAAGTTGAAGTCTAAGTTTCGGTTTCTCTCACCTTGACTGTCAACTATGAGCTAATGAGTCCCTCTTTAAAGCGCGAATGATCTATTTAACACAACGTGAGCAGGATGAATGGAGAGTTACTGCAAACCAACCGCATGGCTGCTAACTGATGATGGCACCACATTATCTCTCTTAATATTATTCCAAATTTGATTTTTTCCCTTTTTCAGAAATATCTTGTTTTCACTGTGGATGTTTGATGAGTTCATCCACTGATGAATTGATAGAACATGGAAAAACTTGTTCTCATATTAATCGAATTGACAGTTCTTACAGATATGTTTGCTTTGCATGCTCATATCATACCTATAATAGTCAGAGCATTAGAAAACATATTAGAACGCATACAGGCTCCAGACCATATAAATGTGATAAATGTTACTATAGTACTACTCAGAATACTAATTTACTAAGACATATTAGAATAAAACATTTTTGAACTCATACAGGCTCCAGACCATATAAATGTGATAAATGTCACTATAGTACTACTCAGAATACTAATTTACTAAGACATATTAGAATAAAACATTTTTGAACTCATACAGGGTGCAGACCATATAAATGTGATAAATGTTACTATAGTACTACTCAGAATACTAATTTACTAAGACATATTAGAATAAAACATTTTTAAACCAATTTAATACAAAAATAAATGATTAGTCATTAGCGAATAAAATAGAATTATTGTTCATTTCCCTTAATAGATAATATGTTTTGTGTTAACGTCTTTGTAGACTTTTAAGTTTTTTGTTTGAAGGATTATTTTCAATATTTTAATTATTCGTCTACTGACTTTTTCAAAATAGATATCTTGAGAAATTCAGAAGCCGATATATAAAATATTGCTGAAAACAAAAATCTTTGTTCATTTCTCTTATTTTTTTAGGGTTCATTCCTACCAAATTCCTTTTTTGAATTCAAAGTTCTATATTTAAGTAATTTGACAGGCAGGTTGTCAAAACATTACTCCACATGTCACAATTTTCCAGGAGTTTATCACAGTGTAAGAAGATATCCCATTTTAAATTATATACTCAAAATCTTTTAATATTATACCGTTATATTATGCTGCGATTCGTTTAATCTTTTACATTTGCTACTCATTTGTTTTCACCAGACTGTGTATTAAAAAAAAAAAAAATCGAAGTTTTTATAAACCTTTCCACTGACAGCACCACTTTTCAGTTGTAACATGTATGAACTATTTTTTGCCAGCGTCTATGGCACGTTGAACACATCAGTTCCCGTTCGATCACTGAAGTTAAGCAACGTCCAGCGAGGTTCTACCATGTGGGTGTTTGCGGCCTCGTGATGCTGGCTATTTTTCCGGCCCAACCCAGGCTGGGTGAGGTCAATGTGGGTAGCTGGTTTGCAAGTTTCCAGCGAATGGAGAGTAAAACTCCCGTCTCAAATGCCAATAGATGTTTAATATTGGCATTTAAAAGCCTTTTTTTTAAAAAAAAAAAAAAAATGCACCAATTCAATATTTATCAGTCAAACGAAATTTTACGAAACTTTAGTGTTGGTTTTTGTAAAGAGTGTAGAAAAATGTGGAGAAATTTGTATAAATAATCTTTTCCTATAACGTCTCGAATGACCAATGAACGTTAAAGAGACGTTAAGCCAGAAGAAGGGGGAAAAAAACCTTCCTGAATTATTTGTGATAATAAGTTTAATACAACAGATTTATGATTGCTTCAATTTGTTTCAGATATTTATTGTAAATATTGCCACACGAATTTACTCCCACTTATTGAATTTGTATTGGGACATTGTAAGTCATGTGCGCATATGGAAAGACTTGATGCATCTTACCGTTATGTGTGTTATATATGTGATTATCATACATACAATAGTAATACGATGAGAAAACATGTACGTGTGCATATGGGAGCAAAACCATTCAGATGTGTATCGTGTGATTATAGTTCAACACAAAAAGGTAGTTTAGAAGTACATTTACGTACTCATACGGGAGATAAACCATTTAAATGTTCTGAATGTAATTTTTCTGCTAGTCAAAGTGGTACATTGAATGTACATATGAAAGTGAAACATTATAAAGTTGTTTAATTTTCACATCTTTGGTTTATTATTTTCAATAATGAACCTTTGGAATTGTCGAGAAAAAAGAATTATCCCCGCCCCCCGAAATTTGATATTTTACGATTCAAGGTACGTAGAATCCGTTTGTGCAATCGAACATACCGAACATACGTTGGCGATTTTGCTTTTTTTTTAGCGGTTTTCACTTATCCTCTCTAAAATGAGAATGAAAGAGTCAGAAACTTGAAATTTTATATGTATGTCAAATTTAGGGTCCAATGACGCCCCAGAAATTTAGGAGGTATTTTTTTAGCCAGTAAAATAATAAACCCATGGGTCACATTGACAGAGTTTTTTTATTGAAATATTCATTTGTATGATTCACCAATTATCTGGCGGTGACGTTCTCTCAAGGACTCTGTGTTATTCTTCATGCCTCACTTTGTTTTATAGCGAATAAAATATTCGCATTCCATAATAAATGTATACATTGAGTTGAGTTGAATACGGTGATAGTTTGGACTTTCAAAAAGCAAAAATAAATTATTATACTATTATCATTAAAAGGTGTCATCGGATGTGTGAGACTATGGCTCGGAATTTTTTTGTTATTGTTTGTCAAGAAAAGAGTCACGAGTGTTTTCTTTTGTTAAGTTAAATCTACTTTCGTAGAACTTATTATTGGTTCTCGTAATGAGAAGTGTGTTGAATGATGTCGATCTCTTTAATTAGCGATACCTAAATTGGGTGTAGAATTTAAAAGTTTTGAAAATAAATTTATAAATAGAAAGAAAATAAATTTATTCTAGTGTTCTTTTCCAAATTAAGTTGATATAATTCACCGTTGATCTATAAATGTTTTTTACCTAATAATAAAACATTAGAATCGTTACTTGTTATTTGGAATTTGTATTATTTGCAAGAGATCTCCACTTTGCCCATTGATCTATAAATGTCTTTTACCTAATAATAAAACATTAGAATCGTTACTTTTTATTTGGAATTTGTATTATTTGCAAGAGATCTGCACTTTGCCCATTGATCTATAAATGTCTTTTACCTAATAATAAAACATTAGAATCGTTACTTTTTATTTGGAATTTGTATTATTTGCAAGAGATCTCCACTTTGCCCATTGATCTATAAATGTCTTTTACCTAATAATAAAACATTAGAATCGTTACTTTTTATTTGGAATTTGTATTATTTGCAAGAGATCTCCACTTTGCCCATTGATCTATAAATGTCTTTTACCTAATAATAAAACATTAGAATCGTTACTTTTTATTTGGAATTTGTATTATTTGCAAG
>CM022877.1:4580409-4592783 GCA_012654025.1 Pachypsylla venusta
CAAGGACAATTTGGCCGGGAGAGAACGTCTATGGTGGATGTGAAGAGGGCAGACGAGGACGTGGCTCACAGTAAGGCGCTCACCACAACGACACACAGGTGGAGGGGACTTGTCAAAAAGATGACTGTGAGTCAGCCTGGTGTGGCCAATCCTCATCCTGGTCAACACAACCTCCTCGGTACGAGTATCTCTGTAGCTAGAAGCCCAATTGTTTATAATAGGTTTGACACTTTTGAGTTTATTTGGACCAACGCGATCCCAAGAAAACTGCCACGTTTTAATAATAATTTTTTGGATAACCGAACGAAAATCGACGGGTGAGCACAAATTAAAAGGTGTCGCTGAGAGCGGGGATTTGGCAGCGGCGTCGACATTTTCGTTCCCCCCGATGCCACAATGGGAGGGACACCAAAGGAAAACAATGTCTTTTGAACAGTTTTTTAACTCAAACCAAGCTGAGAAAATCTTAGTAATTATTGGATCATTGCAATTAATAGTAGAAATAGCGTTAAGGGCACTTAAGGAGTCAGACACTATCAGTGATTTAGAAAAAGGGGTTTCTTTTAGATTGACTAGACATAAAAATATAGCTATAAGCTCAGTAGAAAAAACTGATTTTGATTGTGAAAGAGAGAAAGAGCGAATGTTTCCATCAATGCTGTAAGCACACCCAGAATATTGAGGTGACTTGGATCCATCGCTAAAGCATACATGTCGATCTGAGTACTTTAAATTTAGTAATTCAAGGAACTTTTGCTGATATACTGTACTCGAAACGTTTTCTTTTTTATCAGTGTGGAGACTCGAGTCGATTAGGGGTAACTGTGTAGCCCAAGGAGGAACACATTTGAAGAGATAATGATTGATATTGGGAAAATCTTACAATGCTGCAGTGAGCACCAATGTTGTGATATAATAACACAAAGAATCAGCATGTATTTATTTATAATATAGCACGCTCGTTTTTTTCTTGGCGTTCGCAAAACGACCGTTTTGCTTGATTATTAAAACCCATTTATGCCCACGGGTTCGAAAACGGCCCACCCTAATTTACGATTTTTTTTTTTTATTATTTTTATATTTCTATACATGTGTATTCCCACGGGGTCGTTTTCGACCCAGGCATTTTCTCAGCCCTTGCAGGTCGGAAAAATCTGAAACAAGGTTTCTATGATTAATTCTAATTATTAACATATGTGAGATTCGTCGATTTTTGCGACAAAAAAAGTCTTGGGCATAAATGGTTTAAGACGAAAAATTATTAATAAAAATAGTATAA
This sequence comes from Pachypsylla venusta, assembly GCA_012654025.1. Taxonomy (NCBI): domain Eukaryota; kingdom Metazoa; phylum Arthropoda; class Insecta; order Hemiptera; family Aphalaridae; genus Pachypsylla; species Pachypsylla venusta. The sequence continues at coordinate 4,581,689 of CM022877.1, forward strand.
AAAAAATCTTCTTCATCTCCTCACAGCAAATTGAAATTGAGTATGAACCTAACTGATGTTACAAATGTGAAAACCCTTATCTTTCTAATTTCTCAGAATTATACCTAGATGACATACCTATTCATTTTTTCAGGCAAAAGTCATTTTACATGTTCTTTTTGTTTGTCTTCTATTCAGTCAATCCCCGGCACACTGTTGGAACATTGTAAATGCTGTTCTAAAATTGAAAGACCGGACAGTTCGTATAGATACGTTTGTTTTGTTTATCCGTGCTTCTACCACACTTATAATAGTGCAAGAATGAATAATCATCTAAAAAGACACACTGGTGATAAACCATTTAAATGTCAATTTTGTTCTTATTGTACAACACAAAGTGGAGCATTAAAAACACATGTGATGGTTAGACATAGTTCGGAATGAATGGAATTTACTGAAAAACATGCATACAATACATATATCTATTTATTAAATGAAAAGTTTGTGTTAAGCAAACTACATTTTAATGTTAAAATAAGAATTTTGGGATCTGTGCCCTGAGGGTTTTAAAATTATAATATACTTATGCAATGAAAAATGTTTGTAAATGTATATTTCTTTTAGTGAATTTTTATTATGTCACAATATTTGTGGGCATCATAGCATTACAAGATATTTTCAACATTCACTCCTATATCATTAAGCCTAAGATATACTTTAACTACCTTATAATGCTACTACTTGTCGCTACTACCATAGCTACTCATTTGTCCACAGGAGGCTGAGTTACCCTCAAGCACAACCAGACCATGTAGAAAAATGGAAAAAACCTTATACAAATTTTCGACCCGTCCAGGTATCGAACCCGGATTCTCCTTAGAGCAAGCCGAGTGTTGCACTCTGCCGCGGAGACGTCTTATAATATGCTTATTAAATTGTTTTCTTGCTCTCCACATTTTATTTTTATTATTATTATATTTTACTGTCTTTAAGAAATCGTTGCGGTATCATATTGATATCTTTTTTGAATTAAACAATATAAACGGAAAAGAGGTAGAATGTAAAGAAAGAATTAAGAATAAGAAGGATATAAAGAAAGAATTAAGAAGAGAGAGTTTAGCTAGTATAATAAAGTTCATTCAAAGGGCGGGGTTAATTCCTGGAGAATTCTCTGCCACCAAACCCTTTGAATCACTATGTTCTTTAAAACATTGAGCCTATGTTCTTTAAAACATATGTCATCTTTGTTTTTCTAAAATGTGTGATCAAATATTCATCGATTCTCATTGATTTTACATCTATTTAATTGTTTGTAAATATAATGTTTCAGAATTAACCTGCCAGTATTGTATGACAATTGTTGAGGCACATATTGAACATATTTTAGAACATTCTAAAATTTGTAATTTTATATCCAGACCCGATATATCGTACCGATACGCCTGTTTACAATGTAACTATCACACTCATATGAAAGATAATATGAGGAAACACATTAGATTACACTTGGGTGAAAAACCATTTAAATGTTCTTTCTGCGTTTACAGTACTACACAAAGAGTTAATTTACAGTCTCATATACGGACAAAACATGAATAAGAAAAAATAAGAATATCAAGGATCAAATTGGATTTCTTTTGTTGTTTGTCTGTAGTTAATATTTTTGTTTTTCGTAGTAACATCCGACATTGCTTTTTTTTTACATTTTTGGGTGACTGTGAAAATCAAAATACAAAAAAAATCATTTCAGTCAAACGTAACCGATCTCTGTGACCGCGTTGTATGAAAATCAAAATACAAAATAATTCATTTCAGTCAAACGTAACCGATCTCTGTGACCGCGTTGTATGAAAATCAAAATACAAAAAAAATCATTTCAGTCAAACGTAACCGATCTCTGTGACCGCGTTGTATGAAAATCAAAATACAAAATAATCATTTCAGTCAAACGTAACCGATCTCTGTGACCGCGTTGTATGAAAATCAAAATACAAAAAAAATCATTTCAGTCAAACGTAACCGATCTCTGTGACCGAGTTGTTAAGACCACTGATGCTTGATCTGGATGTTGTGGGTTCAAATCCCGCCGGTGCGAATATTTCCTGATCGAATTTTCTCGTTTACGGAATGGCATGACTCCATGTGTTTCTGTATGGCATGGCACAATGTTTTTCTATATGGTACAATGGTGCCTTTGAAAATAAATGTCCGATATGAAAATCAATGTAAGATAATCTTAAATTTATTTTAGAAATCGAAATAAAATGGTGTCAATTTTAGTTGTTGTTTTTTTTATATAAAAAATAAATATTTTTTTTTATTTAGATAGTATCTAAGATTGTTTTTATTATCGGGTCAATGTTGAGCAGAGGGTTCCATGTTATCATAACCTCACCTTCTACTGAAGTTAAGCAAAGTACAGCGAGGTTGGACCATGTGGGTATTCACGTGGGTTCACGTTCTCGTGATGCTGGCTATTTTCCTGCCCAACCCAGGCCTGGGTAAGGTCAATGTGGGTAGCTGGTTTGCAAGTTTCTAGCATCACGAGGGCGCGAACCCACGTGGACACCCACATGGAACAACCTCGCTAGACGTTGCTTAACTTCAGTGCTCGAACGGAAACTGGTGTATTCTACGTGCCACTGACGCTGGCCGATCAATTCATTCATATTTATTCTCATCTACATCCTTATTTCTTTGTCCCACTTTTCTCTTGGCCTATCTTCTCTGAATACAAAGATATAATGTGTAATATATTTAGGGGTTCCTTCGATTACATCTAAAACTATATTTTCTTCTAATTCATCAAAAAATTATATAATTCTTTATTCTTCTAATTCATCAGCAAATTATATAATTCTTTCACAGATTCTGACGTAGCTGTTGGAAGTGAAGTAATTGAAATCACACAGTGTCGCCATTGTCAAGCATTTATGGGTCATATTACTGAAAATTTAGTGATTCATAGTAAAAATTGTGCATCGGTTCTACGGAATTCGAAAGAAGATAGATATGTTTGTTTTGCATGCGATTATCACACGTATTATAGTAACAAAATGAGGCGGCATGTTCTAACACACACGGGAGAGAAACCATTTTCATGTCCATATTGTAGTTATAGTAGCAGAGAGCCCATAGCGACTACCAGACATATTAATCGAATACACAAACTAAACGTTCAGAAGATGGAAAAGGTAGGTAACATTTGGAATATAACTTAACCCGGAATATAACTTAACGCGGTAACTTAACCCGGAATATAACTTAACGCGGTAACTTAACCCGGAACTTAAACTCAAATTTGTCGTTTTGGTTTGCTGCTAATCAAAATTATAACATGTTTAAATAGACGACAATCAAATACTCATGTACATCAATTATTTTTCTTAATCCCCTGTGGCCTGTGGATAGGGCGGGCGGCTTAAAAAGAATACTTCCAAGGAACCCTAGTCCATGCCAATCGTAAAAGGCAGCTTAGGACATGGTCGGAAATGATATCTTTTCCATTACCCATGCAGAAAGCAAGGAGAAGCTGCTGCATTATCCGCGAGGATTCTCAAGTATCAATAACTCATGGCGAGTTTTTGTAAACCAACCCCACGGCTGTTAACATATGATGATAAGAACGATGAAAACGTATCCTTTCATTGATTCTTCAGCATTTTTATATCTAAATTTGTGAAATCACGAAAAATTTCAACTTTCTTTTTCAATGGAGCATTTTTCAAAATAATGTCGAGTGAAGCATTTTTCTTTTTTAAATTCTGAAAGACCAAGTTTGAAAAAGAAGATTTCTTACCTTCTAGTGTAAATAAATAAAAGAAAGTGGTTTATTCTATCAATTGTTTCAGAGTTTGAAAGTGATTCAAAAAGAAAGTGATTTTATGTTTATCTGTGAGGCTGAAAATGTAGAAGATATGTAATTTATTACAATTGATGTAAGCAATACCATGGAAGCTCTGAATATCACAGTTAAACTTGAAATTGAAAATGATGCACCATACTTATATTAAATATCTGAAGCTTATAATTGCCATAAAGCAGAGATTCCTAACCTGTTGGGAGGTGGTTGGCGCAAAGACAAATCAGAAGGGCCGCAAACAGAACATAGTCTGGCTAATCCTGCTAATGGGTAATTTTTAGAATTAAAATTGTCTTCTAAATGAGTTGATTGACACAGAAAAAGACATCGAAATATTTGATCGTTGGAAAATATCAAACTTAATTGAGCACCTCAGCCAATTTCAAGAAGAATTCAGTAGAAATTTCGGATGTTTCATATGTCACCTGACAATCAAAGCTCTGTAGTCTACAGATCGATGTTAATATTGTGCCGGGTGGAATTCACCTGATTGAATGATTTTTTATGATCTGAAAGGGCGTGCCAACCAAAAAGTTTGTAAACCTCTGCCCATAGAGCAATCTCTGGTGTCTCAGCAAGGTCATCTCACATTTTTGAAGACTCAGTCCTTATTTTATAAGGAATCTCATCATTGAGTAAATAAAATACTACTTATTTTTTCAACAAAACGTAAAATGTTTTTTTTCTTCACTCATATCTAACTACTGTTTCTAATATTTTTTTTTGTTAAAGTCAAAGATTGTTAGTACAAACTTTTGCAAAAGTTTTAAGTTGATAAAAATAAATAGAATAGATTTGCTCGTCCTCCCTCGAGGGAAACCCTCTTGTTATTCCCGCTTTGAAACTAGGCATGATAATTTAGTCAATACGAGTAACATACACCTACCAGGGCGTTATTGGATTTGAATCCCGGTTGAGTTCAAAATTTGTTAAATTTTTAGTTTTCGTGTATTTCACTTTTTCAGAAGAGATATAAATTGTGCGAATTTAAAATCTTTCTTTGTGATATATGTGATTTGCACACTTTGTGCGTTACAATAATGAGGTTGAGAACATAATTATGCTTAAATTATGGCTTAAATCTTAAATTTCAATTGTAGAAATAGTGAAATTTTTATGTTGGAAATCAGTCTCGATAACTCAGTGGTTAAGCGCTTGTTTGGTAAACAGTAAACAGGGAGAGACAGGATTTTTTCTCATTAATTTGAGTACTTAAACACATATATAAAAACTAGCAGGATACGCCCGCTTCGCTTGGCGCCTTAGAGGCATGGCCGTTTATAGGTTCAACCCCTTTTTTTCGCGATAAAAAGTAGCCTATGTCCTTTCCTAAAGTTTAGTCTATCTCCATACCAAATTTCATCAAAATCGGTTCAGTAGTTTAAGCGTGAAAGCGTAACATACATACAGACAGACAGACTGACAGACAGAGTTACTTTCGCATTTATAATATTAGTATGGAAGTATGGATTAGTATGGATAAAAATAGACCTCTAAGGGTTAGATGGTAGAAAATGCCTCAGACATTAACCTCGCCTAGTGATAACGGTCCACTCACGAGTCTATTTTTTTACTATATATATTTTAACTAATTAAAAAATGTATTTTGTTTTTTACCAGATGATTTGGTACAATGTACTCATTGTAAGAGTTTTATTTCAAAGTCAACTGAAGATCTTGTAACACATTGTAGAGTTTGTTCCTCAGTTGTTCGATCTAATAAAATCCATCATTATAGTTGTTTTGCTTGTAAATACACATCTTATTATAAAGACAGAATGCGACGACATGTGAGAAATCATATTGGAGATAAACCCTATAAATGTGCTTATTGTAAATATCGTAGCAATGAAAGAGGAACAATTTTGAAACATATGCGAGGCAAACATAAATTGAAATTGACGTCCTTACCAAAATACTAGGGTCCGGTTCCTGACTAATAAATATTCTCTTTTTTTTTTACGTAACATGTTGTTCTCAGGAATAACTCAATAACTAGAGGAATTTTGAATTGTTATATTCATAACGACAGTTTCTTTTGATTAATCCTTTGGGACGCTAGGAGACATATAAATCAAGCACTTAACATGTTCAAAAAATTACTATATCTTCACTTGACTAAAAAATATTAAAGATGTTAAAGAGCTAACTAGTTTCGTCCTCTCCTGAGAACATCATCGGAGCTCAGGAGAGGACGAAACTAGTTAGCTCTTTAATATCTTCAATATTTTTTAGTCAAGTGAAGATATAGTAATTTTCAACCTTCATTATGGTTTTACTTGACATAGTATCCCAATTTAACCAATTTATTTTTTTTATGTTCAAAAAAATTGAGTAATTTGATTTTCTTTAGTTAGAGACAAAATTGAATTTTAAAAAATAAAGCTAAAAATATTCCTAAATTTATTAAATATATTAATTGAAATGAGCGTTTTTTTAGATTGTTCACACATAACATAAGTCTAATGTGCCACATTGATGCTTTATATTATAAATATGCCAACTATATGCCCATGCCCTTCAGAGTGTGCAAAAACGTAGCCTATGATCTTTCCCAGGCGTCGAGCTATCTTCACATAATTAAATTTTATCCGAATCAGTTTTGCTGTAAAATGTGCTAAACCGTTTTTACGTCTTCTGTTTTATCAATACTTCGATCGCAATGGTAAACTGATTTAGTTTGAATGATTTTTTGAAATATTTTCACTTTCGTCTTTAGACTTTGATTGATTTCATTCAATACCCATTTTGAAAAACTCTAAGGACCAAAAAAAATCGTTCGCAATGTTTGAAATTTTTAAACTGTTTTAATTCAAATTGATTCAAGAACTAGAAATAGGTACACTGAAAGAAAGAAGGCAATTATATAATCTCATGTTTGTTCATAATATTATAAATAATAAATTGGCATGTCATGGAATTCTTGAGAAGATAAATTTTGAAGTGCCAAATCTCTCTCTGAGACGCAGAGAAAATGCAAACTACTTTCATCTGCCGGGGAACTGTCCGTTACAGGGACTCTCCTTTATTTTCCTCTCTGTCGGTTTTCAATCAGTACTCCTCTAGTTTAGACATTGCAGATGATGAATTTAAATTTAAATGTAAATGTAAGGAGGTTCTGCGATCACACTGGTTTCATGACTAGGACGAATGCCTGCATGCGTAATTGTAGTAAAAAAAAAAAAAAAATTTAATTTTTCAGAGTAAAAAAAAAAAAATTAAGGCATTCTTTATTCATTTTTTAAATAATTCGGGAAACTCCGGAACATATTGCCCAAACCCAAAGTCGAATATTTTATTTTTAAAAAAATTGTAACTTCAAAATTTGTTTTTTATTTTCAGTTAATTGTCAACATTGTTCTTTGTCTATAATAAAAATGACTGAAGATCTTGTTGAACATACACAAAATTGCACTGCTTTTATTAGAGAATCCAAAGAATATAAGTACACATGCTATCGTTGTTTATATCATACTCATCATCGTCCTAACATGAAACGTCACATTATGAAACATATAGGAGACAAACCATATCTTTGTATGTTTTGTCCATATAAAAGTACAGAAAAATTACGTTTGCTTCTTCATATTGATTCAAAACACAATTGTAAATTATCGAAAATTATAGAATTGTGAGGGTGAATGAGTAGACGAATGTTTATTTTGGTTTATATTTTTAATAATGAAAGGAATCGTCAAGAAAAAATCGTCAAAATTTAATATTTTACGTTTGAAGATATGTAGAATCCAAAATTCGAATAAAAAAATCCCTTTGTCCGCCTTACGCCGTGATGGGCACTTTGACCTCAAAGCGTTGACCAATTTGGATGAAATTTGGTATATAGGTCCCACCTGGGCTCTAATTACGCCTCGAAACTTTTGGGTCTAATCGAATATACTCTTGGCAGTTTTTGTCCCTTTTTAGCTGAATTCAGTATTGCTGTCTAAAAAAAGATTTGAAATTTGGTATGTATGTTATATATCGGGTCTCACTAAGGTTCAAAACTTTTGGGTGCAATCAAATATACCGCTGGCGGTTTTTACCGGGTTTTTTTATCTGCATTTGTTTCTAGAGCATCTAAACCCGTAAAGACCCCTGGATATCATTGATATTGTACAATGGTAATGGTAAAGGTACCACTAACTTAATCTTTTTTGGATTCTGCGTATGTAGATCCTATTTGATTTTGAGGGGGGGATCTTGCTTCCAAAATTTCATTATTGAAAATATAATATACCAATATACAGATAGAAATCAGTGAAAAAGGAATAGTTTATATATTGTAAGAAATGGGGAATCAAATTTATTTTTTTCCCCCGAAAAGAAGTTGACAAGTTGTTTTCAACTATATGAAGCATTTAATTAGCCAGCGTCTAATCGTCTATGTCACGTTGTATACACCAGTTCCCTTTAGATCACTAAAGTTAAGCAACTTCCAGCGAGGTTGTATCATGTGGGTGCCCACGTGGGTTTGCGCCCTCGTGATGCTGCTGACTATTTTTACGGCCCAACCCAGGCTGGGTGCGGTCAATGGGGTATTGGAAAATATTGGCCGTCCGTAAATTAATTATTGTTGATTATTGTGTGTTTCTTTTTAATATTATTAAATATTTTTGCAACATAATCGCCATCTATGTCTCTCTTTGGTTTTTCTTTTTCTAGAATTATTTTAGTGAACATCGTAGCGTTGCCATATCAGCGATATCAGCAAAGAAGCATAATTTCTGCTCTAGATACCCTAATTTACCGATATTTTTTTCGATATTATCGAAATTTTAATATCGATATAACATATCGATTATATCGAAACCCTAATATCAATATTCGATATAATTTCGTCATCTCTAGAACTTCGGCCGGCTGGCTGTAGCTAATGAAAACACATCACTTATGACTATGGCATGGGTATTTCGTATTTAAATTATATTCTACGGATTTGACTGTTTTTGATAAACAATAATAATTAGTGATAAATATAGAGCTCAAAAAAGAATGTAGTCACCGAGGGGAACAAGCCTGCTTCATTAGGTGGCAGAAGGTATGGTGTTAGAAAAGGCATTCAGCCTTTTAAAAAAGCTCCGCTTCAAATCTATGATGCTTGATCATCAGCAAAAAAGGTTTTTACGCAGAAGCAGCTAGGATTACCATGCCAGGAGTTACATCAAAAGAGAGTAGACACCGAACAAAAGGTTCTTGCATGGTAGAACTCATAATAAATAAAATAAATCATTACATTTATCCATGAATATTTTTTCTCCCATTATTACATTTATCCATGAATATTTTTTTCCCATTATTACATTTATCCATGAATATTTTTTTCTATCATTACATTTATCCATGATGAATATTTTTTCTATCATTACATTTATCCATGAATATTTTTTTCTATCATTTCATTAATCCATGAATATTCTTTTCTATCATTACATTTATCCATGATGAATATTTTTTTCTATCATTACATTGATCCATAAATGTTCTTTTCTATCAATACATTTATCCATGAATATTATTTTCTATCATTACATTTATCTATGAATATTCTTTTCTGTCATTAAATTTATCCATGAATATCATTTTATAAATATCGAAGGCATAATATCTTCCAATCCATTTATGACTTGCTAACTTTTCATGAGGAAAATTAAATCATACATGAGATTGTAAGAAGTTACTTGAGGGTGACATCCTCACGGGCCGGGTCCACCTGATGGTGTAAAATAGCACAGAAAGCAACTGTATAATTTATGTTTGTGCTCTATAATTTATGTTTGATGTAATTATATTGCAGTGATTGATGTGGTTCTTGGGGGGGGGCATGTCAATTATAAGCCCACAAGATTAGATGGTTGATGACAATTAAAAACTCAAGTAGCAAACAACAACTTATTTATAGCTTATAGCCCTACATCCTCATACATCTGGCTATCATCGGACACGATGATGCCCACTATTGATTGATGCAATTTTAACTAACATACCATTTCTTTTCCCCTTTTTCAGTAATCCACTGTATTCATTGTAGAACATATTTCAATAAAATAACAGAAGAAATATTGAATCACTGTGGCTATTGTCTGGGTATGTACAGACCCAATAAATTATTTAAATATATGTGCTATTGTTGTGATTATCATACGAGTCATAGAAATCATATGAGACGACACATAAGGAAACATATTGGAGAAAGACCATATAGATGTAATATTTGTTCTTTCACAAGCATTGAAAGAACTCCTCTATTGAAACATGTTCAAAAACATGTTGTCAATGAAACGAGTGAGAAAATTACAAAAAATGAAAATAATTTTATAGATCAATGTAATGCGGAAATTCGGAAAAATAATTCCATCAATGTAACGAGGAACGACGATGAGATTGGAAAAAATGACGAAGCAATTTCTCATCTTGAACTACCTGAAGAAATAACCATTATTGAAGAGAATGAATTTCTACGTGCGTGCGGCGAAGATCTTCTATAAAATGTAGTTTACGTTCTTCGCACTATCTTGCGTCAAGTTCCAGTTTGGTGCATGCGCGGATATAGGGGAGAGCCCGGGTGGCACTTGCCTCAACATTTTTTTAAGCGAGTGGTGTTTCTCAATTTTCATTACGCTAATCACGTAAATTAAATAAAAAAAAATCAAATGAATGGTGATCTGCTATGTCTTTTATCCCATTGAGAGGGGGGCACGGGCCGTTAAATAATTCCGAATCCTGAGACTAATTAGAAATACGTAAATAAAAAATCGTCAAAAATTCATCACGCTGAAAAATTGCTCATCACCCATATTTGTGGTAAGCTTTACAGCTTTTAACATTGGGAATTGAAAATCACTTTTATTGAGGTTCACTCTCTTCCTCTCTTCTCTCCATCTCCTCCATATGTCTATCTATAATTTCCTCAAATAATTCCAATTCTTCTTTTTCTCTAAATTCCACAAATATACTCTCACATGTTCTTTTCATTACTAATGTCTGTATGTAGGTTTGCACATTTTCTTTTATTTCCAATTGTTTTATATATGATTTAAAATACTTTGTTACCAATCCGTCCCATGTCATTACTATCGGTACTAGTGTCACTTTTCTTAAATTGTACATTGATGTTAGCTCTTTCCCCAGTAGTTCGTATTTTCGTGATTTTAATAGTTCTGTATTTGGTAATATGTTCTTATTTGTAATTCCCACTTCTATAATTATCATTTCATTCTTCTTTAAGTCATGTATCAATATGTCCGGTTTATTGTG
>CM022877.1:4594086-4606150 GCA_012654025.1 Pachypsylla venusta
GTACTTCTCAATTCCGATTTTTTGGTGGTGAAAACCGTCCATAAATCGGGGAGAAGCCGGACATTTTCAAATTTTATATTTTTTATGGGGTCTTTGTATTAGGGGGGGTTTAATTTTTCGTTATCTCTTTTAGTTTGTCCAGAAAAAAATTGCAAAAACACTCGCTAATGGCGGTAAATTGCTCTCACTTGAACTTTATTTTTTTTCCTTTCATATTACGTACCTACATACTAAAAGGGACCTTTGTGCCAAGTTTCAAGTTTCTACGTTTAGCCATTGTGGAGCTACGTTGATTATCAGTCAGTCAGTATACCAACTGCGCTTTGCGTTTTATAAGTATAGATAGATAGATATTACATACCAAATTTTAAGTATCTGATGCCGCATACTGTTCTCTCTCCTAGACTCGTGAAAACCGCTAAAAAGTGGCAAAAACCGCCAAGAGTATATTCGATTTCAATCAAAAGCTTCGTGGTTCGTTCCGGTCTTAAACTTGACATACATATAAAGCACACCGTTCTCGAGATATCTTGTTTACAGATTTTGCTTCCATGCATAAAATTGATATGAATAGGCACCAAATTTTAAGCTCTAGCTTTTACCGTTCTTATTTTAGGCTGTATTAATCACAACCACCAACCGTAACTTTGATTTCGTCCCGGGCTTAAATATATATTAATTTCAAGTCTTATATAAATTTCTAGCACTTACCGTTCTTGAGATATCTGAAACTCGAGATTTTGGCTCTGGTTGGCATTGAAAACTCGATATCGAAAATGTCAGCCCACTACAATATTTTCCTTTTATAGGATAAGGAAAGTAAATATACATAAGTATTATTATAACACAAAAGTTCTTATTTTGATATTGTTACGATTACTGGGTAAGTAATTTTAAAGGACATAGTCAAATATCTCGGAAACCGTTACAGATAGGAAGAAAACGTTCCATACAAACCCCCTTTATTTTTAGGGGAGAAATTTAATGGTGACCTTGAATATTTACTCCAAGGTCGCCTTCAAGGTTATTTTAAGGTTAATTTTTTTTAATGAAATCCTATTTTTTTGATTGTGGTATTGAAAGGAAATAATTTTTGCTTAATTTTTTTTTTTAAATTTGACTGCTTACAGTTTTGGAGATAATTTTTACTATTATAACATAATATAACTTACTATCGGCACGCCCATTTTCAAATATTTGGACATAAATGTGGTAATTTTAGTGAAACATCAATGGTATATGCACAAATATTTGCAAATAAATTGACTTAAATTTCTCCCCAAAAAATAAGGGGGGTTTTGTATCGAACGTTTTCTTCCTCTCTCTAACGGATTTCAAGATATTTGACTATGTTCTTCAAAATGACTCACCCTGATAAATCAAGTAATAAATCATACCAGAGGTTATTATTGTTTGAAAATATTATTTATTAAAACTAAATAAGTAACAATATTTATAAGAACGTACGAATCTAGTCTAAAATTGTTTATCCGATAATATCGATTATCGATATAAACTTTCGATAATATCGGTATTCTGGCGCTATTTTAATACCCTCCCTATACTTCATTGCTTTACTATTTAAAAAATGTTTTGAGATTTGGAACTTACATTTCTCTTCATCTCAATAATAAATTGTAATGTTTATTCATTTTCATTTTATATTATACAAATAAAAATACCTTATTTTCAGGGAAATTTAAGTCTAACACATTCATCAATTACTTATCTTAAAGTTGTGTTTTTAATATAGATACTCAAACTCACCAGAAAGCCACCGAGAAATTGTCTAATTAAAGTTTAACTTAAAAGTATCTTTTACTTTTCTGTATTAGTAAGCTATAATTTGAGTTAGGATAGATCAGGGAGAATATTTTATTAACCCATAAAAATTTACAATATAATAGCGAAGGGGGAGGTAGAGAGTGTTTTTTCCCTGTTTTCATTCATTTCTCAATTTTCCATCAAAATTAGTCGTTTAAAAGTAGATTATAAATACAATTTCCAAAAGAAATTTAGTTGATATATTTTTTTAAAATAGATAGTAAATGATCCGGCCCGAAGGACCAATTTTTTTTGGTAAAGTGTGGCAATATAAAACAACTGAATACCTTTCGTTTTTAGAATTTCCAGAAATGTTTGAATGTAAATTTTGTAATACTCCTCTTGCAAAACCTCACACTAATATGCTCTTAGAACATACGCGAGTTTGTCAAAGTGTATGCAGACTGAATGCCTACTATGCATATGTCTGTTTCGCTTGTGATTATCATACTGTTTGTGGTCAGACTATGAGGGAACATATTGTTACAATGCACACTGGTTTCACTGGTAAAATATATAAATGCAGTTATTGTTTGTCATGGTTCCCTGACAAACCTGCTTTGGGTATGCATGTTCGAAATGTGCACATAAAAACGTTTTTGGACACTTGTAAAAAAAGGTAATTGTATACATATATATATATATTTTTTTAAATTCTTCGCATTATTCCGCTCATATCCAGTTGGATCTGCGTATTTTGTCAGATTTTTCCAGGTAGAGGTATCGATATTCGGGTTTCCATATAATCGATATTTAGGTTTCGATATAACCGATATTTTATATTCTATACTCGACCGTCCGATAATATCGCAAATCGATATTAAGCTTTTGATAATATCAATATCGGTAATATCGATATTCTTCTTTCGATCCGGCAGGCCTACTTCCAGGTTTATTGTAAATCCAGTTATCTCTATTCTCACCTCACCCATTGCAGCGATCTTTTTCGCAGATCCTGGTTTACTCAATCCTTCCACTTATTCTGCGCTCTTCCTGATTCTAGTTAGTTCATTTTTTGCATCCTTCATCTCCTCTCATTATATGTCTACTAGCAGGATACGCCCGCTTCGCTTGGCGCCTTATAGGCATGGCNTACTTGGTCCCCCCCCCCCTTGGCAATGCTAGGGTTAAACACGTACATAGTTGCTTAACTTCAGTGATCTCACAGGAACTGGTGATCAATTCAATGTGAAAACGTGTTTGATTTTCTTCTCTATATAATCCTCCTTTTTATCAGCTACTTTCCTTCTTATTCTATACTAGTAGGATACGCCCGCTTCGCTTGGTGCCTTATACGGATGTCCGTTTATAGTGTCAACCCCTTTTTTTCGTCATAAAAAGTAGCCTATGTCCTTTCCTAAAGTTTAGTCTATCTCCAATCTCCATACCAAATTTCATCAAAATCGGTTCAGTAGTTTAAGCGGAAAAGCGTAACATACATACAGACAGAGTTACTTTCGCATTTATATATTAGTATGCATGGATGTCACATGTGAACATTTTCTTATCGGGGCTAAATTTTCGATGTCGTGTATTCAATGCAAAAACACGTCGTTTTCAGGTCCCCAGANAACCAACAACATCAACAAGATCACCCCTTTTTTTCGCGATAAAAAGTAGCCTATGTCATTTCCTAAAGTTTAGTCTATCTCCATACCAAATTTCATCAAAATCTGTTCAGTAGTTCAAGCGTGAAAGCGTAACATACATACATACACACATACATACAGACAGACAGAGTGACTTTCGCATTTATATATTAGTATGGAAGTATGGATTATCCATTCCATGTTATATTTATTTCAAAAAAACTTTTTTCGTTGAAAGAGCTCGTGTCTTAATGAAATATTGTATAGTCGATAAATTTTTTTCATAATTAATGTAATATTAATTATGTTTAAAACATATTATTATTTTTCTGTGTCGATCCTCAACAATAATCATTATTTTGTTAACAGAATGTTGGACGCTAACAAAATGTTGGACACTGAAAATCTTAAAAATTCAAGTGAAGAATCTGAAAACCAGCCAGAAAATGTCAACTAATTTCTCAAGGACACAAAAAGAGTACCTACGAACAAATTTTCTCTATAATTTGGCTTTTGGCGCATTAATCGATAGTAAAGGATATCGGTCGAATTGATATCTTACTGTTTTGTTTTTCCTTATTTCATTTATCATGTTTTATATTAACTTAATTTTATTCATCTTTTATATTTTATTATTTTTGTTTATTTTATGATTGTTATTTTTTAAAATATAATATTATAATTTTTTTTATTGTCGTCTCTTTAACATCTATTGGTGGTCATTGACCTCATCCAGCTGAAAAAGTAGCCGACATCACGAGGGCGCAAATCAACGTGTACACCCACATTGTAAAACTCGCTGGGCGTTGCTTAACTTTAGTGATCTAACGAGAACTGGTGTATCCAAGGTGCCATAGACGCTGGCTATATTAAACTTTAATATAGGTATGGTATAAAAAACACTAATCTCAAGACGAAAATTTAAAATTAGAAAATCAATTTTATTTTAAAATTAGAAAATTAATTTTAGTTCGCCCGTGCTTCGCTACGATTCTTATATTGTTATTTTTGTTTTTTAAGGACATTCAAATTNACTTCGCCAGGGGCCTTAGAGGCACGGTCATTCTGACTTTTTAGTATTTTCTAAATTTTATTTTACCCGCTCCCGGTTTCGAACTCGTAACACTGGAATAGCTGACCATACCTTTATCGTTTTGAGTTGATAAATATATTGTCGCGACAAAAAGATATCGTACTGTGACTGATACTACCTAATGTAGCCACTGAGGGGAGCAAGCCAGCTTCATTAGGTGACGGTCCTCAGCCCGTGTCAATACAAAAGGTGTGGTGTTAGGAACTATGCTTCAAACAGTTCAAACCAATGATGAAAGGTCATCAGTAAAAAGCGAGTTTCTACGTTATTTTTTATGGAAACTGTGAGGGTTGCCGTGCCAGAAAAGGGTTTCAGTTAAAGATTGTAGGCACAGAAAGGTTGAATTAAGGAAAGCAACGCCAATCCCAAATAGTATTGGAAAAGGTGAAGTTAAAGAGAAGGAGAATATTGTATGTGAATAGAAAGATTGCAAACTTCTTGGAGCCTTCGATGTACCTACCCATCTACCGGAAAAGTTTAAAATACGTAATACGTATCAACTTTATTTACATACAGAGTCCGATTGCCATAAAAAAACGTCCCAATTAGTGTTTTTTTTCTTGAAAACGGAGCAGGTAGTTTTGGAGCAGGTCGGATAAAAACCATAACTATTGTGAGTTAATAAAAGTCTGAATAATACATATATATATTTTTGTTTTTATTTTTTACTTTAAATGCTATTTTTTAATTATTATTTTCATTAATACATATTTGTGTTTTTCAGAAGTCCAATGTAAATTTTGTAATAGCTCATTATTGAGATTTACTGAACACATCTTGGAACATACGAGATTTTGTAAATTCGTTACTCGTTCGAATTCTACTTACAGATTTGTCTGCTTTGCTTGCGATTATCATACTTACTTTTGTAACAATATGAGGAAGCATATTAGAAAGCACACAGGTGAAAAGTTATATAAATGTATTTATTGTCTATATTGTTTTAGTGAAAAAAGTTCTTTAAAAACTCATGTTCAAAATAAACATTCTAATAACATTATTTATTAACACGAATCGTAACAAATTCGCTTGCATTTGGACAGCTTTTGTAGTATTGTATAATTTCTTGTGCAATACTCTCATGAGTAAATATTAACTTTCAAGTGTCCGTCATAGCGTTACAAATTTTATGTTGCAATTTAGTCCAAGCAATAAAACATTCTAAAGTGCGTGGAAGAGTACCCAGAAAATAACTTCAGAACCTTGTTGGGGGGTCATCACCAGACCTCCAGGCCAAAAATTTAGGAGTCTGGAAGGTGATCGATAGGGGATAACCAAAAAAGAGTCTTTTTTCGGTTTATCAGTTATATCTCGAGAGCGGTATGTCCCTTAAAATATATTCCATTAAAAATTGAAAGCAATTATTTAAGGAACAACTTTTAATCGTTTTGGAGATACTGGACCTAAAAAAGATATCCATTTTGGACACTTTCCATTTTTTACATTTAGAGTGAAAACCGCTACACATCATTGAAGCTGATCATCTAAGAGCAGCGACTCCTTCGACAAAGTTTTAGATTATGTTGTTTTCTTTTGGAATATATAAATGTATAAGAGATCGCTCCGTCTAATCAAAAGTTGCAGCCATTTTCCGTACTGCCAAAAATCTCCAAAAGGGTTAAAAAATTTGGACCAAAGTATAGAATCAAAGTTGTTCCTTATTTAATTGCTTTTAATTTTTTAATGGAAGAGACCTACCGTTCTTGAGATATACCTGATAAACTGAAAAGTAACAAAAAACGGCCCGTTTTTTTGGCCCTATCGATCACATCTAAGACTCCAGGAATTTTGGCTTAGAGGTCTGGAGATGACCTCCAACCAGCTTCTGAAATTATTTTTGGTTATTCTTCCACGCACTCTAGACCTTTTTTTCTCATTCATTGCTTGGACTAATATCTCATGTAATCATTTACCCCCAAAAATGCTTATTGTTGCCTCAACGTATATACTCAATTCTCCTCCCCAGGTGACTGCAACCAATTCTTAACCTTAAAACATCCAAAAACAAATTCATAATATTCATAGATTTTGTAAAACTTGAGGTCCCGGATACCTTGGCGGAAACATCGGTACAATTCTAGCGTGATGACAAAATCATAATTTTCTATTTTTCTAAATAGCTGTTTCTAAGAATCAATGAAAAATAGTTCTATAGATATCTATGAAAAATAGAATCTATAGACGTACATGTTCGCCAGAAATTTACGTCAACCTTAGCCGTAATTCGTACTATTGATTTCAATCCACTGTACATCAATTTTAGTTAACTTTTTGATGCCATATAGCCTAATTTCTTTCTAGTCATTATCATTTTACGGATAGTCTTTTAATTTAAGTATTTTGTATTTAGTTTTTTTATTACGAAATACAAATTGTGCGTGGTATTCAGTTTGATTCATCTTACCAAATTTGATTTATTTTCTATTCCATAACTTTGAACAATCTTATCAAATAGTTTTTTAATTAGTTTGGGGTTCAACGATGTAGACTTATTTATACAGAAACTTCACTACAAAAAATATGAGCATATTATGAGAAATATTTGAATTCCTAATTGATATTGTTAAAACAATCTTATTCTTCCAGGTCCTGCATGTAAACATTGTAATTCGTATTTAGATAAAAACTGTGATGAGCTTTTTAAACACAGTAAATATTGTTCAGCGTTTAGACCAGATCTGACGTATAAACATTTATGTTATTCTTGTGATTATCATACAGCATATACTGATAGTATGAAAAAACATATAAGAAAACATATTGGAGAGAAACCATTTAAATGTAACTTTTGTGATTATAGAAGTACCCAAAAAAATGCCATTAACAGTCATACGAATATAAAGCATTATTTTCGGAGGATTTAATTTACAGCTTTCTTCATTTGAAACATCTTCAGTTTGATGACTTAAGTGAAAATTATAAAATGAATGTGTTTCCCAATTAAATTTTGAGGAAGGATATATATATATATTTTTTTCGTGACGATTCCAAAGGTATTGAAAATAATAGACCAAAAATACATAAAGTTTCTCAATTTTTTTGACATATTTTCTAACGAAGCTCTATTCTCTATTCAGACGCAATTATCTCTGCCATCTTTATAGA
Organism: Pachypsylla venusta; assembly: GCA_012654025.1. Classification (NCBI taxonomy): domain Eukaryota; kingdom Metazoa; phylum Arthropoda; class Insecta; order Hemiptera; family Aphalaridae; genus Pachypsylla; species Pachypsylla venusta. Next base: position 4,601,698 of record CM022877.1, read on the forward strand.
TCTTTTGTGAACAGTATTTCGAAGAGGTGGAGATTCGAATCAACAGCCCCTTGTTTGCGATTTCATCAGCTACTGGGGATCAACAACCTTACAAGAATAAATTCTTTTGCACCAATTTTTAATTGACGTTTCTCCAAAGCCACAACGATTTTATTGTATGAAAATATATTCCAAAATAAAATCAATCTTTTTCTTTCAGATTATCAATGTAAATATTGTTTTTCATATTTAAATGATAATGGTGAAGAATTATTACATCACTGTATGATATGTCCTCAAATGGAAAGACCAAATAATATGTTTAGATTAATGTGTTACTCATGTGATTATTTTACACACCGAAAATATTTCATGCGTCGTCATATACGAATTCATACAGGAGAAAAACCATTTCAATGTCATATTTGTCCTTATAAAAGTAACCAAAAGAGTGCTTTAACTGGTCATTTAAAAATTAAACATTGCTGGTAGAATTTTATGTTCTGCCAAAATTTTGTACGAGTATTATTTTGTATTTTAAACCATATTCCCCTGTTTTACCTTTAGTCGTAGTGAAGTGACAAACTCATTGCCTTATTGGACCAACGCTGTTCTACTGTTGCAGTCAGCCTATCCTCCTCTGACGCTATGTTTTGAAACTTTCCTTGCGTACCTAGTATAGCAGAATTCTTACACGACCAAATTAATGTGTTATGTACGAAAATAATGCCGAACCATCCAGGAAATTCATTGGAAGGTACCTATTTTATTCTTTTGACTATTGTGTACATTTTCATATAAAATACCGAGTTATTTTAAATAATTAATTTTTATGAAATTATGTACAAAAATAAAAATAATGCCGAACCATCCAGGAAATTCATTGAAAGGTGCCTATTTTATTCTTTTGACTGTTGACTATTGTGTACATTTTCTTATAAAATACAGTCACTCCAAATTATAAATTTTTATGAAATTATGTACGAAAATAAGGCCGAACCATCCAGAAAATTCATTCGAAGGTACCTAATTTATTCTTTTGACTATTGTGTACATTTTCATATAAAATACAGAGTTACTCCAAATAATTAATTTTTATGAAATTATATTGATAATTTACTCTCTGAATGTAACTTTAAGTTCTTTTTACTTTAAGGTCGAGTAAAATTATAATTAATGCTTATTTATTCTCAGTTTGATTCTTTGGTAAAAAAAGGTCTACAAACCAAAACAAGTTTTGGTCCTATGCTAATGTTTAAAAATGTACCTATTCTTTGATTTCTCGGACACAAATAAGATGCAGGTCGCCCTCAGTGTGCAGAACAGCCCCTCATTTGGTAGATTAGATTCGTTCTAGGTTGTTGGTTTGAATTCAAACATGAACATTAAACTTAACAATAATACTTGAATCTTTGTTACAATCATATTAGCTCAACCAATTGAGGCTACCAAGGCCAATTAAAGACGAAAAACACAACCAAACTCAGCAATGAGACTTTTGTGAGGATCATCCGCTCTACATTCATATCTTTTATATCATTGGTTATCTGATATTTCATCATTGAAAAATAATTCTACTTCTTTTATTTATTTTAAATTGTAATCAATGATCGTCGGAATGGTATCAAATTTATATTGTAATTGCTCCTCATTTTCGTGTTTCACCAATGCCTGTTTTCAATTGTAATATTGCAAATTGTGTGTATTGTCAACAATATACATTTTTTTTTTTTTTTTATGTTTTCATTTATTTTATTTTTGTTCTTAACTTTTCAGTTTACCTATGCAAAAACTGTAATCAATTCTTACCAAAAAATCCTGACGTTTTGTTGAATCATACGAAGATATGTCACTTTGTCTATCGTCCAAATAAGACATTTAAATTTGTATGTTATGCATGTCATCACCATTCTCGTGATAAAGAGTTAATGCGCAGACATATTCGAATACACACGGGAGAAAAACCATTTAAATGTAAATTATGTTCCTATAATACGGCACAGAAAAGTGCTTTAAGAACACATTTTAAAATAAAACATTAGGGTTAACAATATTGAATAAAAATACAAAGAAGGATCACAATTATTTTATCTTCATTGGGACGTTCCTTGTCAGTAATTTTTCCAATGAATAACACCGGTAAGCAGATATGACGATAATATTAATTTGATAGGTGGATCTGACACTTTCATCGCACGCAAATATTTTTTTCGAGGATTTTTTTTTAAATTTATTTATTTGAAAATTAAAGAGAAGTTTTAACAATATAAGTCCTGCCTTTCCTATCTAAGTCCTAACTAGTCTAATCTACATCTTACAGTAAACATGGTACTAAAATTAATAATAATAAAAGTAAAGTTTGATATTTAATCGTCAAAATGTTGCCCACTACCAACATACATATAGCTTTATGAATAAGAGAAAATGCTTTTGTTTATTTTATTATTGAAATATTATTTTTTATACAAAATTGTACATGAGCGTTATTTTTCATAAACTTTGCCTGCTAAAAAGTTAAACATCTATTATTTATACGTTATCAATTTTCTAATCTCAAACAGGAAGAATTAAATCAGTACAATTTTTAAAACGTTAATTATTCTTTCCAACATATTTGGAAAAATGAAATTCTCTATTTATTTGTAAATGACGAGAAAATAAATATCACTACTAAATTTTGTTGCTGTTTTCCAGTGATGTTCGGCGTACGGATTCATCCGTATTTGTACGGAAATTCTGACCTGGGTACGGCATACGGAAATAAATCTAATCCGTACGCGAAATGTACGGAAAACTAAGGAATCTGGTGCCTAGAGACTGGGACTTGAACCCGAACCGCCTAATTACAAGTCTACTGTGTTTACCACTCGACCACTGAGGTTGATCAACGTATAATGGTTGAACAAAATGCGTTCTTCTCATGCGCGCTCATGTACAGTAACGGATTTTCGTCCGACTTACATTTACCATAATAGTGAGTTCACGCGTAATCACGAAAAAAAAAAAACGAAAGGGACCACTAGAAACGTGGAATTGTCTTTTTCGTTAACGAATTTTTTTCGTGGTAATACTCACTGATATTTCGTGGAATCTTACACGTTGTACAAAAACTGTCTAATAACACTTATAACATCTTCATGAATAGGTGGGTTATACAATTTGCAGTATTTTAAAGCATGTACGGAAATGTCATTAAAAATACGGAAATTTTTACTATTGAGTACGGAATTACTTACTTGAGTTCCGAACATTACTGCTGTTTTCGATTGTTTTCATTTTGAAACTTTTCGCACTTAAATATAAAATTCAAACTCCATGATTCCTAAAATAATGCCATCTACCAAATTTTGTTGCTGTTTTCGATTGTTTTCATTTTGAAACTTTTCGCATTTAAATATAAAATTCAAACTCCATGATTCCTAAAATAATGCCATCTAATACTAAATTTTGTTGCTGTTTTCGATTGTTTTCATTTTGGAACTTTTTGCATTTAAATATAAAATTCAAACTCCATGATTCCTAAAATAATGCTATCTAATACTAAATTTTGTTGCTGTTTTCAATTGTTTTCATTTTGGAACTTTTCGCATTTAAATATAAAATTCAAACTCCATGATTCCTAAAATAATGCCATCTAATACTAAATTTGTTGCTGTTTTCGATTGTTTTCATTTTGGAACTTTTCGCATTTAAATATAAAATTCAAACTCCATGATACTAAAATAATGCCATGGTTTCTCATTTCATTCTGAATAGGTAAGGAAAACTACATAACTTCCGAATAGTTCTATTTGTGTAGTTTACTGTTGAAACAAATGAACTTTTTCCCTAGGAAGTAAATTATCATGAAGTGTTCAGATTTCAATGATTGGCATCAGCAAAGACGTTTTCTTTTCTATTTGAACATTTAACGTGCAGATTGTTATTAGTGTTACAAAACCAAAATCCTTCGTGGTGAACAATTAGATAGATAAGGCAGTTAAAATACTATTTGAATTTTTCGTCAAGTGAAGATATAGTATTTTATCTGCCTTATTATGGTTTCACTTGACATAGTATCCCAATTTAACAATATAAGATAGATTTTAATGTCACTCGTATTTTACTGTTCTTTTTGTTTTATTTCTCAGATCAGCAATGTAAAAATTGCAAACTATGTTTACCAGGAAACACAGAAATTTTATTAAATCATACCAGTTCGTGTCAGTTCGTGTATCGCTCAGATGTTACTTTTAAATTTGTATGTTTCGCATGCAATCATCATTGTCGTGATAAAGAATTAATGCGAAGACATATTCGAATACATACGGGAGAGAAACCATTTAAATGTAAACTTTGTTCTTATAAATGTGCACAGAAAGGTTCTCTAAGTACACATTTGATAATGAAACACACATAAAAGTGTGTATATTTCAGAAATTTGTGTGTATGTTGTAGGAGACGGTAGCAGATAGCGAAAATTTGATGGGAATCC
>CM022877.1:4616984-4644874 GCA_012654025.1 Pachypsylla venusta
CATTCAGGATATTAATTTCAAAACTCACATTAAAATCAAACACCATTCAGGATATTACTTTAAAAACTCACATTAAAATCAAACACTATTCAGGATATTAATTTAAAAACCCATATTAAAATCAAACACCATTCAGGATTTTAATTTAAAAACCCATATTAAAATCAAACACCATTCAGGATATAATTTAAAAACTCACATTAAAATCAAACAACATTCAGGATATAATTTAAAAACTCACATTAAAATCAAACATTATTCAGGATATTAATTTCAAAACTCACATTAAAATCAAACATAGCGACAGAACAGATTTAACGAATGCCACCCATCGACACAAATTTCAGAATCTTCCGGACTTATCTTTTACTGAAAGTGATAAATATTATCAAACTACAATACAAACAAAATATGTTATTGTGAACGTTAGTAAATTCCACTTTTGACCCCAGTTTTTTTTTCAAGTGTGTATTATCAATCAATAAACTTGTTAAAGTTATTTCAGGCACCGAACAAAAGGTTATGGCATGGTAGAATTAAGGAAAGCAACGCCGACTACAAATAGAATTGGGAAGGGTGAAGTTAAAGAATAAGTCAAACTGTAATATACCTATATTCAGCTTATTGAGCTTTTGAATCGACATTATCAATTTTGAGTATCTTTGAGTATATTTCAAAATCAACAAAGAAAATAAAATTACTCCCTGATCATCATTTTCTAGAATTAACTTATAATTAGTTTTATCATTCATATGCGTATTTATTTCTTATTTAATGCAACCCATCACATGCCTTGGCACAAAGGGTTGCATAAACTAAATAAGTTTTTACAACAAACAAAGCCAACACCAGTTTTAAAATTGCTTTACTAATTTACCTACGCCCAGAAATCCAATTTAATTGAACGATAACAATTTGATTCTCATCTGTATTTATTAATTGTTTTGTTTAAAATGTGAACGAATTAAATTATAATAAAGAGTAAAAAAAAAAATTTAATATTTTCTTTTATTTTGACTTAGATATAATATTTAGGATATTTGTGGTCTCGATGAAATATTTTAGTTTACCAGACGATGTCGTAACGGACGAAAGCGCTCGTGACTCTTTTTTACATTTGATACAAATATTTGCATATCTTTGTCCCCTGTGGATATGGGGACTTAAAATGAATACTTTCTAGGTACCCAAGTTCATGCCAGTCGTAATAGGTGACGAAGGGCAGAGTCGGAAACGATATCCTTTCTCTATTAACCATGTAGTAGCTACTGCATTATCCGTAAGGATTCTCAAGTATCACATCAACTCATAGAGAGTTGTTGCAAATCAGCCCCACGACTGTTAACCTATGATGATGATTCTACATTAAAGTTAAATTTTATAGCACAGGATCACTAATCTCATAAATTTATTATTATTTTCCAGTTTTTGTATGTTGTATTCATTGTGAACAAATTCTAACAAGTGAAGAGAAACAAATTATGTATCATAGCAAAACATGTCAAGTAGTGGGTAGACCAGATGCTTCCTATAGATACTGTTGTTATGCATGTGAATATCATTCTTTGTATAATTCGGATATGAAAAGACACATGCGAAAGCACACAGGTCAAAAACCATATAAATGTCCTTGCTGTCATTACAGAGCTACAACTAATGCTGCAGTAAGGAGTCATTTGAAAAGTCGACATTATTTGTGATATCTGTTTTTATTAATTTTGTATTTTTTATTTTGGCTCATTACCCGCCTTCTTGACTTTCATGTAGTGATATTTTTTTTTAATAAAAGTCAAGTTTTACCTTTCGGGGTATACTTAGAGATCCTTTCTGGTAGGTATACAAAACGCAAACTTTCTTGTGGAAAATATTTTTAAATTTCAAAGAGCTTTACTGCCAATTACTGGCGAAAAATTGTAATTATTGTAAAATTAAAATTTTCCTCATTATTGTTTTTAGATTTCCTCTTTGACTTTCCTTTGTTGATATTTTCTTCTATAATATGTCTTCCTAAGAATTTTATTTCAGTTCAATTTGAATCTCAAATGCCCTCGAAGAGGGCATATGTTAATTGTGTAAAAAATGGTTGTTACTCGTACCAAGAAAATAGAAAATTTTCGTTTAATTTGATTTGTTAAATACATATTTAACACCAGAAAACTTAATCTTCCATTTTTTTTTTTTTTTTCACAATAGTTTAAGTGTTTAAGAGGAGATCGTGATTAGGTATAGAAAAGAGAATCTAAATTCTAAAGCTTACAATTTTGTTCATTTTCGAAATATATTCATAGTTGGTCATAACTGAAGCGATTTAAACTATGAAACCGTTTTCCCATTTTGGTTTATTATTTTTAATAATAAACCTTTGGAATTGTCGCGAAAAAAAAAATACCCTTCCTCAAAATTTGTTATTTTACTTTTTTAGAGATACCTTAGTTTTATTTTGATGGAAGTAGATAAATATTCTGAGGACTGTTGCTAATACAAATTAGCAACAGTTTTTTCTTGTATCAAATTTTGAGCGAAAGCTCATTTTTATTTCATATTGAAATTTGTGTGTACCTACTTCCTTTAATTTTCTTTTATAATGGTTAAGTTTTAACTGAATATAAAATTATTATTCAATATATTGTTTCTACATTATTAAAATTTTTATATTATTTTTCAAATGGTCGTTTTGTAATGTCTTGTTAGTTTAACACATATTGCCTTATTTTAGATATACATTTTATTTTAGTAATGCCTTGTTAATTTAACACTTATTGCCTTATTTTATACATTTTATTTAATATTTATACATTTCATATTTTTAAATTTTAGTTATTTTATAAATTAATCAAGTTTAATACATATATTTTTTTTACTGAACGATTTAAATGAAAAAATTTGCCGTCTTTTCTATTTTTACTTCTTACTTTCATTTCAAATTATTTCAATTTTTTTTCTAAACTATTATTGTTTACTTACAGAAAACACTTTTCTTTGCACATTTTGTCTTGATGATGTTTCAAAAAATGAACTTTACTCACATTGTTTGAATTGCAAATTTATACGCATCACTAACAGTGTCAAACATATGGTATGTTGCATTTGTAAGTATTCTACTTATAATTCAACAAATTTAAAAAGTCATATATTGACACATACTGGTGAGAAACCATATAAATGCCCTCATTGTGATTATAAATCAGGGCATAAAACATCAATTAACAATCACATACGAACGCATACAGGAGAAAAACCATTTAAATGTAAATTTTGTAATTATAAAAGTTCACAACAGGGACCTGTAGGAAATCATATGAAACTAAAGCATAGTGAATTATTGAAATGAATTAATGAAATATGTAAATTTAAGAGAGAAATAGGGGCGGAATGTATTTATTAATGCGAATTGTTTAGCCTTAACGGTACAATATGATAAAGTATATTTTTATGTGGACCCTCTCATATCTAAAAGAGTAAGAGTTGTCAGTTGTCAAATTACAAATTTTCCAATCCGTTTATCGTTCTTCTCGATAGATATCTCAAAATTCGATTTCCTAAAAGAATAGATTAAGTTGATGCTGTACTGCATTTTAATGTGGGATGGATTTCTTAAGAAATGACTGCACATTTTGCAACATGGAAAAAAGGGAAATTCATGTATGTTTCGCGGAGAGGGTCAATATATTTCCGGTATTGGTGGGTGAACAGATATTTTTATCTTTAAGGAGAATGGATTTATTTGAGTGTAATAAGGTTTTATTTTACCTATTGAAAGAATGTGATGGATTTGCTTTAATTTTATTTAGTTCGTATGTTTATTTTTAATGTTAATTTATAATCAAATATAAAGTATACCTATTACATTACTCTATGTTAAATTGGTCTCATATGTTGTTCGTCTAGTTCTGATATAGAATATCAATTTAATTGATCTGAATGCCTCCTGTGGATATGATCGAAAAAGGACAGCAAAAATCAAATGATACTTAATTGATAAATTGAATAGAAATATTTTCGATCACCCTAATTATATGATAAACTGCGGATCACTGTTCTGCTAGTACGGAACAATCATTTAGTTATTAAATGGAAACCGCAATGCGAGTATGTTCATTCAATCTGTATTGAATGTTCTTTGACTTTTGTCGGCCTGACTTAGATTAGGGATGTCCATATTATATTACATGGAATTTGGGTTTAGATATAATCCATTTTAAGATTTCTATATTATCGTAAAACTATCCCTATCGAATCAAAAACATATTAAGGTACCTACGTCAGAAATTACTCTGCTTTGCTGCTTGTTGAAGTTAATAACTTAATAATGATTAGCAGGGCTGTCGATATTTCGACAGCCGTTAATATCGATATTATGCTTTCGATAATATCAATACCGGTAATATCGATACTTATCATTCAACGCTAAAACCCTATACCAAGGCTAAATTATTAATGTAGCAAGGAGACTGCTTCAAACTTAATCATGGGAAAGTACTTTGTAAAAATTGACTTAACACAACAACAAAAAAAGTAAATAGAATATTTTCGGATTATTTGCTTATACCTTACAAATGCCTAGGCAACTGAATCATTCTCTTGGAAAATTAAACACAAAACCATAAAGAAGAATTTTCTCCTTCAAAATATTATGGTCCATTCTACGCTGACTTGTACAGCAAACAAAATATAGAAGTGATCAAAATTAAAATTAATTTTTATTTTATTATTTTAAAAATTATTTCCTTCTCATAATAACGTACATCTTTTTCTCATTTTTGTCCTACAGAATGTTTTAGTTGTATTTTCTGCTTTCAAAATCTTTCAAAAGATACATTATTAAATCATCGTAGTGAGTGTAAAAACATCAGAATTACAGATCCAGTCAAAAATTGGGTGTGTTGTTTGTGCAATTATGCCACCTATAATAGTGGCAATTATAAGAAACATATACTGTATCATACTGGCGAAAAACCTTATAAATGTGTACATTGTAAATATAGAAGTGCTCAAAAAGGACATGTTAAAATTCATATGCAAATCAAACATAATTATTATCCATCCAGGAAGGAGTTAAGTTAAAATCAGTTTTCAATTTAATTTTCCCAAATAATTATCATTTGGCTTTAGGTCCGTATCCAGGAAAGATTTTAGGGGTTCGACCCCCCCTTTTTCTGAAAAGGTTTGATTTTTCTTATAATCCCTATATGGTAAAATTTCCTTTACATGACTCCCCTCCCTCTTGAAATAAAATCGTGGATACGGGTGTGAAAAATAAATTGTTCATTTCCTCTATTATATAATACTGGCGAAAAACCTTATAAATGTGTACATTGTAAATATAGAAGTGCTCAAAAAGGACATGTTAAAATTCATATGGAAACCAACCATAATTATTATCCATTAAGAATAGAGTTAAGTTAAAATCATTTTTCAATTTAACTTTCCAAAATAATTATCTATTAATCATTTGACTTTGTCGTTGTTTAAATTATTTCACAAATTATTAAAAAGTAAAAATAAATTGTTCATTTCCTCGTAATACGATTGTAGATTATATATTTTTCTTTTATTTTTTTACTTTTTTTAGTAGTCGATGGATTTCATGGAATCAACCCTGTGAGTTACTTTTTTTCAGATATATTTTTTTTTTTTAAAAAAAGCCAATATATAATTATGGCTTAACGTCTTTTAACATCTATTGGTTATTCGACACAGGGTTTCACCCTCCATTCGCTGGAAACTTTCAAACCACCTTCCCACATTGACCTCACCCAGCCTGGGTTGGGTTGGAAAAATACCTAGCATCATAAGGGCGCGAACCCACATAGCACAACCTCACTGGACGTTGCTTAATTTCAGTGATTGAATGGGATGTGGTGTATTCAACGTGCAATAGACACTGGCTGGATATGTCTTTGAAGTAAAGTAAGCTTTATATTATACTGTTGGTTACAAGATGCATGTTCATCAAAATAGTTATGACAAATAAAATATTAATTCTAATCAACTTGATGCGATGAGTTTATTTCCACAACATGTCTTGAAGACTTCATCATTTAGGAGTCGATCATAATTCCTATTATTTCATTCAGTATTATTTATTTACTTTTAAATACTTTACCTCATTTACATACTTCTAAGTTGGTATATCGTCTAAATTTTCAGGTGCTCAAATTTGTATTCACTGTAATACATTTTCTTCTGATCAATTAGAAGAATTAGTTAACCATTGTAGAAGTTGTTCCTCCATGTCACGTCCAGATGCATTTCGTCATAAATTTGTATGTTATGCTTGTACATACAATTCTTATTGTTCTTCATCACTAAAAGCTCATATCAATATACATTTAGGTCGCAAATTATTTACTTGTTTGTACTGCAATTATTGTACAAACGTAAATGCTAATTTACAATCACACATTCGTGTTCATACGGGAGATAAACCATATAAATGTACTGTTTGTTCATATACCTGTTCTAGTAGGCAAGCTTTGCATTATCATAAGAGAACTTCTCATTAAATGCATGTAAATTTCAATAGATTGCTTTTTAAAATAGAATTGTCGTTTTATTTCTTCTATCGTAATGTAAATTTCTTCAGATTTCGTATATATTTTGTTTCTTCAATAACTTAGAAGATTTAACTTTTATGTGTATTGTTTTTATCTTCTGCTCTATTATCTCTTATGTAAAGATATTGTATTAACTTTTAAAGTAAATTAAAACAATACTCGTACAATATTTATAATTATTTATGAAGAACTACTCGAATCATTCGATTCATCATCAGTCTAGCCGAGTCGAAGGATGGATTAAGTCAACTTCCATCCTTCGACTCAACTAGACTGATGATGAATCATTTAAAAGATGAAAATCGAACAAAGTACGATTTCATGAATGCGTATCCAACGTATTTTCTTATTTACTTGGAATCTATCTATGTACACATTTTTTTCAATGCCCCTTTAATATTCTAGAAACAACGGTCAGACGATTTTCGTTATTGATTCACGACGTCAATTCAGTTGTCCAATATAGATTTGTATTTCTTGTCATCAATTTACGTTTTTAAAGGAGATAATTTTTAATTTTAAGTTTCGTCATAATTGAAATTTCTCAAATGAAAAAGTCGTATGACGAAAATTAAAATTCAAAATTTATCTCCTTCAAAAAAGAAAATTTAGTCTCCATAGACTTAAACATATAATATTGTCATCAATTTACTAATTTATATCTTTTTTCTATCAGTTTCAGATCAATTCTGTATTCACTGTAAAGATTTTCGATCTTCGTTCACAATGGAACTGTTAGAACATTGTAAGACATGTATTTCTATGTCTCGTCCAGATGCGAATGATTGTAAATTTGTATGTTATGCCTGTGATTATCATAGTTATTGGTCGAACAATATGAGAAGTCATATTCGAACTCATACAGGAGAGAAACCATATGTATGCCATATATGTTCATATAGATCTGCAAGTTCAGCTGGACTTAGTTCTCATACAAAGAAAAATCATGGACTCGAATATAAATCTCTTCGTGGTTTTCAACATTATCTTATGCTTTGAGATGTTTAAGAGAAAGTGCCTTTATTCTAGAGATGTGTGATTGATTAACTCAAATCATTTTGTTGAGTCATTGACTCATAGAGCAATAGAGCTATGATCCAAAGAAAACTATTCACTGAATGGATCACAATACGATTGAAATGATAACATATTATTTTTTTCTTCTACTAAACACTAGAACAGAGAGAAAAAAAAAATCCTAAAATTTCTGCATGATTACAATATAGGAAAAAATAATCTTCTATAGGAAGAGAAAATAAAAATAAATAAAAGCAGAGTGAGAGCCGATGTAGGCAAGTGAAATAGAAAGAGTATAACAAAACAGGCATGTGTGCTCTCTTCGTGTGTTGATTATGGAATGATCCTATTGGCTACTTCAAGATTATTCCTTACTTGTTGTTTTGTTTCTTCTCCTCCTCTTTGATCGATGGTTCTTAATGCAAGAAAGATCGCACAAAAGAGAATGGAAATGAATCATTCAATTGAGTAAAATGAAAATGATTCGTGACGACTTATTTGATCTATTTGATTATATGACCTAGATCTAGATCCATTTGATTATGAGTCACTGAGTGAGTCATAAAAATGATGAGATCATTTTACTGAGTGGTCATCACATCTCTACTTTATATAGGTACTTGAAAGTATTATTAACATAGTCTTTAAGTGCCATTTTCTTTAAATATTCTAAGTTACAACTAACTGTGACCTTTTTTTAACTATTAGCTTTTTGTGTTAGGATAGGTGTGTTACGTATATTTATTTTTGTTTTAAACGTTTAAGAGTTCTTTTAGGCTATGTTCAGATGACCGCGCGGGATCAAATGAACAAATCGATACAAGTTTGTAGAACTAGTACCGAGCGGTCATGTGAACATAGCCTTAAGCTCATAACTCAGTTCTCTAATAAATTATTTCTAGTCATTTTCTTTGTTGATCTCGGATCGATTTCTAATAAAGCGTATAAGTTTAAATCTTTGAATAAGATTTTTCGAAACCTGCGCTTGGACATATTGGGCCAAGTTTCCTATTTAAGATACATATAAATTGAACTAATTTCTAATTGGCTCATGATTACAATATTAACTTTAAAATAAATTAAAACAAAACGCTTACCGAAAACACTATTTATAATTATTTATGAAGAAACTAGTTTCGAATCATTCGATTCGTCATCACGTCAACCTCTATCCTTCGACTCGACTAGACTGATGATGAATAGAATAAATCTAGTTTCTTCATATATTAATTATAAGTGGTAAGAGTTTTGTTATAATTTATTTAAACGTTAATAATGCGTATAAGTTCGGTAAAAAAATTAACTATGAGTTATAAATGAATGATAACGAACATACGTGTGTTTTTTTTTCTATTATTTTAAATTTTATGTTGTTATTATTTATTTTATTGTACATAATGTAGTTTTTTTCTCATTATTATTATTATTTTTTCTGGTTAAAATAATAAAATTCTAAGTATTATATAACTGTGGGTTGATTGATGATTGTTTTTCGATTGATACCACCCGCCTCAAAGAAATACAGAGTAGATTCAAACAAAGGTTGCAGTGACCCATATTTTTTGCACCTTTTGGAGTTTTCATTTAATTTATAGGTTTTGTGCAAGTCTTTTATGATTTGATATTTTTGTTTATTATTTTCAATAAGGAATCTTTGAAATCGTCACAAGGAAAAATAAAATACCCCCCTTCAAAATTTGATATTTTACGTTTCAAGGTACGTAGAATCCAAAAATTGAATAAAAAAATCTGTTCGCCGTATGCTGTGATGGGCACTTTTACCACTAGCGTTATGGATGAAATCATATAGCTCCCATCTGGGGTCTAATTGTGCCCCCGAACTTTTGGGTACAATCGATTTTCGCCGCAATTTAGCGGTTAGCACAATTGCTGTCAAAAAAAAAAAGAATGCTAAGAGCTAGAGATTTGAAATTTGGTATGTATGTCAAATTTAGGGTCTAATTACGACCCAGAGTATTTTTTTGGGGGGGAGGGGGTATATTTTTAGCCAGTAAAATAATTAACCCATGTGTCGCATTGTCAGAGATTTGGTTTAATATTTTCAAAAATGAACCTTTGGAATAGTCACGAAAAAAAACTAAGGTTGTTATTGAACATTGAAATATTTAATCTCAAGTAATGCGAAAACTCTGTCGGGGCATTCATCCTTTCATATAAAGAGAAAGCCCGTTTTTGCTTTTAACTTATCAATTGGTAACAGTCCTTTGTTTTTGGCTGAAAATTTGGCGGGAGGTAGATTTTAAGGTGTAAATAAAATATGGCAAGGAACAAAGGTCGAAAATGGACAGTGTTTGCGTTATAGATGGTTAAAAGTTTAAATTTGCNGTCTAGGAGTTGTTTTGTTTCATTGGTAAGTGGGCGGTAAGGTATTACATCATAGTAGAAATTGATATTTACAAGACGCAAAATAAATTTTTATTAAAACAATAAAATATTACAACTTATTTTTTTGCAAGAGAAAAGTATCTAAAATAGATATGGCAAATAATTATTAACACAATTTGCTCTCAAGATGGTTGGTCCTTCGCAGCGGGGCTATACGTAGCTCTATTGTTCTACACGTAGTAGTTATAGATGGTTAAAAGTTTAAATTTGCTTCATTCAACTCATGAAGTTTTTTTTATCAAATCTGCTGAATTTTTGAAACTATTTGTTTAGCAGCTCCCGGAAAAAGAAAAATTAACCGTTTTTTGAGAATGTACAAAGTGTCTAATTTTCAAGACAATGTGAATTTTTGAAAAATGAAATATACGTATTTTATGAACCTAAATTTTAGCATGAATTTTAATATCAAATATATACTTATTGATTTATGATTTTTGGTACACATTCTTTGTATTCTCATTTTAACCAGGTATACGTTTCTATTGTCCCCTGTGGATAGGGGAACTTAAAAGAATACTTTCCAAGTCCATGCCAGTTGTAAAAGGTTGCAGAGGGAAGCGTCGGAAACGATATCTTTTCCATTAACCCATGCAGAAAGCAAGGAGAAGCTACTGCATTGCATTATCCGTATAGGATTATGGAAATTGTGGGGGCACATCCTCACGGGTCCACTTGAGCTGATGGTGTAAAATAACACAGAAAGCAACATTGTAATATCATTATATTTGTAGCAATTGTGTTACTGACATAATTATATTACAGTGATTGTCATGGTTTTAGGGGCCCATGTCAATTATCAGCCTCCAAGAACACATGTATGATGACAATTAAACGCTTTAGCAGTAGACTACAACTTATCTAGAACTTTAGTCTCATACATCTGGCTACCATCGGACATGATGATGCCACTATTGATTGAATGAATAATAATATTCTTTAATTTTAGGTCAGAAATGTTAGGCTCAAAGACAAGCTTTCGGTTGAACTGTGGAGAGGAGTTCGGTTGTTTTTTATATTTTTATTACATTAATTTTGCTTTGTTCACAAGAGCGTAGCCAGCATCTGGCCTAGGGGGGGGGGGCAGCTGAGATTTTCATGTCGGGAGGGGGGGCNGGGGGCAGCTGCCCCCACCTGCCCCTCCTTCCTACGCCCATGTTTGTTCACTATAGCTTATTGTAGGCCCTAGATAATAAATAGTTCATTCACTCATTCAATAGTGGCATCATCGAGTCCAATGGTAGCCAGATGTATGAGACTGAAGTTCTAGATAAGTTGCAGTCTGCTGCTTATGTTTTTAATTGTCATCATACATCTGTTCTTGGAGGCTGATAATTGACATGGGCCCCCAGAACCATGACAATCACTGTAATATAATTACGTCAGTAAAACATTAGATATATAAACATATTGATATTACAGAGTTGCTTTCTGTGTTCTTTTACACCATCAGCTCAGGTATACTCGGCCCGTCAGAATGTCTCCCGCAAGTTACTTCTTACAATCTGAAGTATGATTTACATTAGATATATAAACATATTGATATTACAGAGTTGCTTTCTGTGTTCTTTTACACCATCAGCTCAGGTATACTCGGCCCGTCAGAATGTCCCCCGCAAGTTACTTCTTACAATCTGAAGTATGATTTACAATTTCCTCATGGAAAGTTAGCAAGTTATAAATGGATTAGAAATAAGTCTTCGGTAAAGATAATAAATCCAGCATCTAAATCTGGCAATTTTTTTTTTTAGCTTAACGTCTCTTTAAGATCTATTGTTCATTCTGGACGGGTGTGTTACCGTCCATTCGCTGGAAACTTGCAAACCAACTACCCACATTGACCTCACCAAGCCTGGTTTGGGCTGGAGAAATTTATTTAGAGATATTTTGATCGATGGTTAAACTGGAGTGGAACCCTATTTGGCATATTTTCTGTTATTTGCAAAGCTGAATAGAGGCATTCGCATGAGTCCCCAACTACTGCTGATTCAGTGTTAAAAAAAATAGACTCTTGAGTAGCACGTTACCCCGTCCCCCCACTGGGCGAGTTTAATGCCTTAGGCATTTTCCACCACCCAACTCTTCGAGCTCTATTTTTTATGTGGTCAAGAATTCAAATTTAATGTGGAAAAATCCTGTCTCTGCTTGGAATTGAACCCACGTCCACCTGCTTACCAAGCGAGCGCTTAACGACTGAGCTACCGAGGCAGGTTAACGAAACATGTTTTATGTTCTGTAAAGTCGTTTTTTTTCTCTTGTCGTGTCTTCTAATTTCGATTTTCTTTATTCAGTGATTTCAGATCAGCTATGTATTCATTGCTCTCAGTTTTCCACGCGCAATATAAATGATTTACTCACTCATTGTAAAACATGCACCTTCATGGCCCGTCCTGACCCATTTCGGAACAAGTTTGTTTGTTACGCATGTGATTATTCGTCTTATCTTCTTGGAAATCTAAAGACGCATATTCGGATCCACACCGGGGAGAAACCATTCTTTTGTGAAGCTTGTCCATATAGATCGGCCAGGAGGGATCATCTGCAATCACACATCAAGTCTGTCCATGGCCCATATTAAATTTTCACATACTTACATTGTTAGGTAATATTTGGGTGTAACCGATTTTCACCATTCCTTAAAACTGACGTAATATAATGCTAAAGGTGGTATCATGCCATTTGTCATGATTTCAAAATTTTGGCACAATTTATTTGTTCTATAAATAGAGGAATCGTATATGCAAATTTAGAAAACGCCTATATTGTTCAGAAAAAACCGGGACGCCCAAGACAAACTCTCCTGAAAAAAGCCATCGCTAACTCGGGATCCTCATCCTTCGAAGATATGAACAGTAAAGCTACTGATAGAGACCTATGGAAAGGCATCATCCCACGTTATTTAGACCAATCAAGTGATTGTAAAACATAAAAAATTGTATATTTGTTGAATTTGTGTGTTTGGTATACAGTATGTCCCAGAAGTCCTGCCCGGTGCCCATAACTTTTGAACCGCTTGCAATTTTGGAATTCTGTTTGTTTCTAGGGATAGGAAAGAGCCTATGGCCATTCGAATGGTAATGTCAGTATCCAGGTTCGAATCCCGGAAGTGGCTTTTTTTGACACAAAGAGTCGATTTCTCGGGAAATTTAAATGGAATGGTACAAATATTTTTTTGAAANTCGTATTTCCCACCATTTAATCGTGAAAATTAACCTTCTACTTTCAATTAATCATATTTAAGTTAGGTTAGTTGCTCAGAAAAGTAAGAGTATATCTGTCTGCTCCCGACTATTTAGACAAATTTTTTTCACTTTTGTGTTTGATATCAATGCAATCAAATAGCGATGTTTACTCATTTTTATGAATTTCACTATTTTCAGATCAGCACTGCATTCATTGTTCTCAATTTTCATCGCGCAATGTAAATGACTTGCTGACTCATTGTAAAACATGCAGGTTCATGTCTCGTCCAGACCCTTTCAGAAATAAATTTGTTTGCTATGCTTGTGACTATTCTACTTATCTTCTTGGAAATGTGAAAACACACATCCGCGTCCACACCGGAGAGAAACCATTTGTGTGTAAAAGATGTCCGTACAGATCAGCCAGCACTGCTGGTCTACATGCACATTTGAAATCGGTGCATGGAACCTTGTGAACTTCGTATCATGAACATGCGCGGATATAGACCTCTTGTTGTGGAGGGGGACACAATATACCTAATAGAAAATTTGGAGATGGGAGGGGGAGGGAATCGTCCATAGAGCCTAGAGACCGGGGTTCGAGTCCTGGGCAGTACTTTTTAATGCAATGTTTATCGAGGTACTAGTTTTAATGAAATTTGAGAAACACCGCCCGCTTAAAAAAAATTGGGGGGGGGCACGTGCCCCCTGTGCACTCCCCTATATCCGCGCATGATCATGAAGACAAAGAAACAAAATCGCCGGAGGGTCTTGGGGAGAAACCAGCATGTGCATTTTTTGGGAATAAATGGGCCCCATAATAGCTTATATTTTATTGATGCATTGATTGTATTGTATTAATGTGGTGATAGTCAAAGTTATTGCTGACAAAATATTATTACTGGTCAGTTTTCTATTGCACCCAATTTGTGACAACTGACATTAATGTGGTGATAGTCAAAGTTATCGCCGACGAACATCGACCACAAAATATTATAAATTTTCATACACGAGAAATTCTTATAAAATGAAACCTATACTCAGGTTTTGCCTTTTGAAAGATCAAGTTTTTCATTTCAATTTATTTTATAAAATAAATTAGAACAGAATGAGGAAAATAATATAGAACAGAATGAGGAAAATATTTGTTACAATAGAAAACTGACCAGTAATAATATTTTGTGGTCGACGTTATTGTCGCAACAAAATTCAAGATATCGGACCCTGACTGTCCGATTTTTAAGCAGAAATTAGAAATTTGGCCTTAACTCGAAAACGGCTTGACATATTTTAGTTTAGTTCTGATAATTTTCCTGAGGTCGTAGACCATCATTACTTCTATCCCTATCAATCCCTATCAATTTCGTTATCTGCTATCGTTTGGGCTGTGGTATTGTAGCAGACAACCCCCATCACATTATAGGTACACATGAATTTCTGATTTATACAGAGTGTTCGAAAAGTCCCGCAACGGATTTTTTTTATTTTTAACGGCTAAAGATAGAGACTTGAAATTTTACATGTAGTTTTAAAACAAATTAATCTATTTTTTGGTGTAATTAAAATTTCTACAGGATGTCTCAAAAGTGGGTAAACAGACACCAACTTTCGATTTTTAAATTGAAACCCTTATTTTTTAATTCATATTCAAATTTTACGTCAAATTCTACACACAATCGACTCCCCAGTCGATACTCTGATCAAACGGATCTCTGATCAAACCCGCCCAATCATTGATTTTTCTTCGGCATAAAAGTGATAAAACCAAGAGTGTAATACATCAAATCAGTCAAGTTTTTTGTGCTGAATCTTGTGGTACCATTGGTTTTTTCATTTTTTACACTTTTTATACCTAAGGAGGGTAGAAATTTATTTTTGGTTGATGTTAAAATTTCAATAAAATAAAAAAATAGGGGTTTCAATTTAAAAATCGGAAGTTGGTGTCTGTTTACCCACTTTTAGGACACCCTGTGGAAATTTTAATTACGCCAAAAAATAGATTAATTTGTGTTAAAACTACATATGAAATTTCAAGTCTCTATGTTTAGCCGTTAAAAATAAAAAATAAAATCCGTTGTGGGACTTTTCGACTCCCCAGTCGATACTCTGATCAAACGGATCTCTGATCAAAGTCTCTATGTTTAGTCGTTAAAAATAAAAAATAAAATCCGTTGTGGGACTTTTCGACTCCCCAGTCGATACTCTGATCAAACGGTATGTCTTTTGATCAATTTGCTATTCATATATTGATGTATGTTATCTTCTTTTAGTGCTCACAGGTTTCATAACGTGTCGATTTTGTGAAGATTTGTTATACAAAAGTAGCGAGAATTGTCTATATCATTGTAAACGTTGTTCTTTTGCTCCAAGACCAAATAGTTCTTATAACTTCGTATGTCCATGTTGTAGTTATCATTGTATACAATCCATAGATATGAAGAGACATTTGAGGAAACATACGGGAGAAAAACCATATGAGTGTCCCCATTGTTCTTATACTTCAACTTTGAAAGGAAATCTAAAACAACATATAATAGTTAGGCATGAAGAGGACCAAACATCTGACTAATAAGAATACCACATTGACCATAGGTATTATGTAAATTCATTGGGATTATCATTGTATAATAGGGCTGACGAATTGAAAGAAGATATTATCGAAAGCTTAATATCTATGAGCGATATTATCGAAGGCTTTGTATCGATGAGCGACATTATCGAAAACTTAATATCGATAAGCGATATTATCCAAAACTTAATATCGATGAGCGATATTATCGAAAACTCAAAATCGATGAGCGATATTATCGAAAGCTTAATATCGATGAGCGATATTATCGAAAACTTAATATCGATGAGCGATATTATCGAAAGTTTAATATCGATAAGCGATAATATCCAAAGTTTAATATCGTTAAGCGATTTTATCGAAAACTTAATATCGATGAGCGATATTATCGAAAGCTTAATATCGATAAGCGATAATATTGAAAGTTCAATATCGTTAAGCGATTTTTATCGAAATCCCAATATCGATAAGCATCAATATTATCGAAATCTTAATATCGATGAGCTATATTATCGAAAGCTCAATATCGAAAGTTTAATATCGGTAAACGATTTTATCAATAAGCGATATTTTCGAAAGCTTAATATCGATTTTATCGGATGGTCGAATATCGATATAAAATATTGTTTATATCGAAAGCTTATTATCGATATTCGATATTATTGATGTAAATATCGACAGCTCTATCAGCAAAGCGTAAATTCTGACATAAGTTCCTTGATATTTTTTTGATTCGATACCGATATTTTTTTCGATATTATCGAACGTTATTTAATAATTTTCATTTATTTATTTTTACAATTTTGTATAAATGTTGTCTCTAACCTAAGCTATCTTAATATCGATATTATCGAAATCTTAATATCGATATTATCGAAATCTTAATATTAATATAAAATATCTATATTATCGAAATCCGAAAATCGATATTACATCGATCCAAAGAGAAAAGCTCTGATGAGACTCTCGCCACAATAATATTTAATGAAGAGATGGTACTCGTATATAATTATATTATTTATCGATCTCATGAGAATTGACAAATATCAAAAAACCATTTCCTATTTTGGTATTCGGACATCTTTTTTTTTCCGTTAAGTTTGTTTCCTTTTTCAATTTGAGATACAATTTATCTATTTTGTTAATTATATTTGCAATTCAACGCCGTTTAATGTTTGATTTTATATAAATATAGTTAATAAATCTCTTATATCACCCATCAAAAAATACTTAATAATATACAATGTGTCCCAAAATGACCGGTCAACCCCCCCCCCTAACTTTTGAACCGATTGGAATTTTTGAAGTTTGAAAATTTCTAGGGATATGATAAGGGCCATGGCCTATCGAATGGTTATAATAAGATCCAGATTCGATCCCCGGTCAGTTTGGGACATGTTGTATTATTCTTTTTTTCACAGCGGACAAACCAATTTTTTTTATGAAAATATCAAATTTTGAGGAGAGTATATATTTTTTTTTTCAAGACGATTCCAAAGGTTTGTTATTGAAAATAATAAACAAAAATGGAAACTCCCTATCCACAGGGCACAATATATTCCCATATTTCGATCGCACTTCTAGGCCTCTTCTTTTTCATATAAAACTCTATAAACTCTAAATTTTATATGAAAAAGAAGGAAAAATAAGTTTTTTTCCTTCTAAACTATTTTTCTTTTGTTATGACTAACANAAGAAGGAAAAATAAGTTTTTTTTCCTTCTAAACTATTTTTCTTTTGTTATGACTAACATAATATTTCATGTATTTTAATTTCAGATATTTTCTGTCAATTTTGTCAGAATAATTTTCCCAAAGACATTCCAACACTTGTACAACACGCAAAGAGTTGCTCCGAAGCAGAACGACCGGACAAATCCTATTACTATGTCTGCTTTGAATGTCCATATCATACTCAATTTAGGAATCTTATTATAGATCATATCACAAAACATATTGATGACAAGCAATTTAAAGAAGCGGACGCAAGTGATGGTAAGAGTCGCCCTTTTCTTCTTTTTGTAAATGAGCATCACAGCATTTCAAGGTATTTTCAACATTCACTCCAATATCACTAAGCCTAAGCTACACTTTAATAATTTTGGTTCATTATTTTCAATAATAAACCTATGGAATTTTCAATAGTGACATAATCGTGTCCGATGGTATCCAGATATATAAGACAGCAGCTCTAGATAGTTTGTAGATAAGTCTACTGCTAATTTTTTAATTTTCATCATACATCTGTTCTTGGAGGCAATTATCATGACATGGGCCCCCAAAACAAAGACAATCACTGTAATATAATTACGTCAGTAACACAAGAGTTACAAACATAATGATATTACAGAGTTGTTTCCTGCGATATTTTACACAATCAGCTTAGATGGTCGCCGACACGTGAGGATATAAGCTCAAGTAACTTTTTACTATCTCAAGTGTGATTCACATTTTCTCATGAAAAGGAAGATTGGAATAAATTAAACTTTTAGCCTTGTTTTCCTTTTTCTTCGCAGTCAGTGAATACGCGGCCACCATTCTACACCAAGAAGAACAGAATCACATGCCATCTGTTGTTTACTTAAAATCAAAACTTAAAAAACTGAAAAATCAATCAACTCATGAAACTAGTTCGGCTCCAGTAAGTATTATATTGCAGTTGATTCAATCAACTCATGAAACTAGTTCGGCTCCAGTAAGTATTATATTGCAAATGATTCAATTAAGTCATAAAACTAGTTCGGCTCCATAAGTATTATATTGTAAATGATTCAGTCAACTCATGAAACGAGTTCGGCTCCAGTAAGTATTACTTTGCAATTGATTCAATCAACTCATGAAACTAGTTCGGCTCCAGTAAGTATTACATTGTAAATGATTCAATCAAGTCATAAAACTAGTTCGGCTCCAGTAAGTATTATATTGTAAATGATTCAGTCAACTCATGAAACTAGTTCGGCTCCAGTAAGTATTACATTGTTTTGATTCAATCAAGTCATAAAACTAGACAATAGCGAAAACTGTAAGTCGTTACCTAAAATAAATTGCTTTAATACACAGAATAACAATGGCGAAAACTGTAAGTCGTTACCTGAAAATAAATTGCTTTAATAGACAGAATAACAATAGCGAAAACTGTAAATCGTTATCTGAAAATAAATTGCTTTAATACACAGAATAACAATAGCGAAAACTGTAAGTCGTTACCTGAAAACAAATTGCTTTAATACACAGAATAACAATAGCGAAAACTGTAAGTCGTTACTTGAAAATAAATTGCTTTCATACACAGAATAACAATAGCGAAAACTGTAAGTCGTTACCTGAAAATAAATTGCTGTAATACACAGAATAACAATAGCGAAAACTGTAAGTCGTTACCTGAAAATAAATTGCTTTAATACACAGAATAACAATAGCGAAAACTGTAAGTCGTTACCTGAAAATAAATTGCTTTAATACACAGAATAACAATAGCGAAAACTGTAAGTCGTTACCTGAAAATAAATTGCTTTAATACACAGAATAACAATAGCGAAAACTGTAAGTCGTTACCTGAAAATAAATTGCTTTAATACACAGAATAACAATAGCGAAAACTGTAAGTCGTTACCTGAAAATAAATTGCTTTAATACACAGAATAACAATAGCGAAAACTGTAAGTCGTTACCTGAAAATAAATTGCTTTAATACACAGAATAACAATAGCGAAAACTGTAAGTCGTTACCTGAAAATAAATTGCTTTAATACACAGAATAACAATAGCGAAAACTGTAAGTCGTTACCTGAAAATAAATTGCTTTAATACACAGAATAACAATAGCGAAAACTGTAAGTCGTTACCTGAAAATAAATTGCTTTAATACACAGAATAACAATAGCGAAAACTGTAAGTCGTTACCTGAAAATAAATTGCTTTAATACACAGAATAACAATAGCGAAAACTGTAAGTCGTTACCTGAAAATAAATTGCTTTAATACACAGAATAACAATAGCGAAAACTGTAAGTCGTTACCTGAAAATAAATTGCTTTAATACACAGAATAACAATAGCGAAAACTGTAAGTCGTTACCTGAAAATAAATTGCTTTAATACACAGAATAACAATAGCGAAAACTGTAAGTCGTTACCTGAAANGTTGGGTAGGGCGCTTAGTAACAAATCAGATCTAGATGAAAAAGCGAGGAAGCAGCTTATTCAGTTGATTGGAAAAGAAATATTATGAGACAATCCAACAAGTGAAACTATCAGCTATAAAGTAATTAGCTTTGGTAGGGCGCTAAGTAACTCTTTTTCCAATACGATTTCTGATCTAAAGTAATTTAGTTTTTCTTTAGTTCTGTATTTTCGATCATTGGGGATTTGGCGTCCACAGGCTCCTCAGAGATATTCTTGAAAGGTAAAAGTAAATACAATGGATTTCAAAAACGATCAACTAATGATAAATGTTTTTGTCATTTGTTTAATCCCTATCAGATTATATTTGGACAAATTTCGTTCACTTTGGTGTTTGATCAAATATATTTGTCCATCACACAGTTTTGTACTGTTTCGAAGTCAAAAAATGACAAAATTTAGTCATATGACAAATAGTGTGATATGACCTTAATAATCAAAATATGAACGACACACGTAATTTAAAATATATATATATATTTACTTCTTACAGGTATATGAAAACTGGACAGCTCAGATAATTGCCAAATGGCCACGTGAGAGACAAAAATCTTACTTTACACACGCCCAGGAAAGTGGAAAGGGCAAACCATTCGGATCTTTGTTCTACTGTGTTGCCAACCTAAGGTCACGCTACAAAAATCTGGGAATATACTCAACTTCGAAACGGCGAACGGCGTCCTCGTCGAGTGTGTGCAAAAAATCCTCAAGGGAAATACCATCCACATTTCTCTCAGAGACAGCAAGCGAGACAGTTGACTACAATTCTGATATGCAATATTTACAGTAAGATTTTACGTTTATCTTATTGAAGTTATACTTGAAAAAAAAAAAAAAAAAAAAAAAAAATATGTATCAACTACAATGAATTTGATGAGCCACGAGCGCTTTCGCTCGTGTTCACTTGAGAATGTCGTAACTGACGAAAGCGCTCGTGGCTCATCAAATTCATTTTTTTCAATTATTTCACAATGACTACAAACATCCTAAATACCATATCTAAACTGAAGTTATACTTCTTTAGACGTGTTATGGAAAAATGATGAGAGTGAAATTTTAAGATGCGCGCGCATGTGTAACACAAAATTAACACAGATGAAGTTAGTTATGAAAAAATGATGAACATGAAGTTAGTTATAAAAAAATGATGAGAGATAAATTTAAATATTGTATTTTCTCATTCTATATTCAACATTGTGGCTCAGTGGCAAGGCCTCTGTTTCATAGTTGGAAGGTTCTCAGTTCAGGGCGGTGTAGTATTATTTAACAAATGTATATTAGACATCCTATTGGTAACTTTACCACGTTGAATACACCAGTTCCCGTCAGATCACTGAAGTTAAGCAACGTCCGGGCGGCGTGGTCAGTACTTGGATGGGTGACCGCTTGGGAACACCACGTATCGTTGGCTCATTTTTCCGGCCCAACCCAGGCTGGGTGAGGTCAATGTGGGTAGCTGTTTTGCAAGTGTCCAGCGAATGGAGGGTAAAACCCCCGTCTTGAATGATCAATAGATGTTTAAGAGACGTTAAGCCAAATTTAAAAAAAAAAAAAAAAAAAAAAAAAAAAAAAAAAAAAAAAAAAAAAACACTACCGTTATTTATGACGAGGATTTTGCGGCAGTACGCAACAACAAACACAAGTCAAACTACGCCGAACATATGTATTATTAACACCCATCAAAGGTAAATACATCAACGCGATCGTCGACACTGTTCCAAATTTGTGTATGAGAGAAATCAGATGATTGATGACGTGGGTCATGAGTTACCAAAAGACACCCAACAATAACAACAACACCAAACAGTCAGTTTCCTTGAAAATGTCTACGAAGTAGACGAAACTCGAGTCAGAAGTGAAAAAGTAAGTGAATCTTCGTCATAAATCAAACGGTAGTGTTTCTTAAAGTGGTGTAGTATATTTTTTGAAATATTATTAAATTTATTTTTAAAAAGAAGTATAACTTCTCACGCGCGTTAAGTACACGCACCCATTTTTTTTTCTCTCTCTCGAAGATTCTTTGTATTATTATGTCACATATTTGTGGGCCTCATAACATTATACAAGATATTTTGCAACATTCACACCAATATGTCTAAGATTACTTTAATATTTTTTACCTTTTATTGATTCTATCACATGGTGATGCTATTACCATAGCTACTCAATTGTACTCTGGAGGCTGAGTTACCTCCAAACACAACCAGACCAAGTAGAAAATTTGAAGAATTTGTTTTTTTAATTTTCGACTCGTCTAGGAATCGAACCCAGAACCTCCTTGTTGTAAGCCGAGTGTGATGCACACTCTTTTTTTTATTTACATGTAAAAAGGGAAATTTTCAAGATTTTTTGCACCAGTGACATTTTAAAAATGCCTCCACCAGAGGATGGTGCTGGAGTACCTTCAAATGATCCGCCATAGGTCTCCGCGTCTCTGAATGATGAATATTCTCATAATCAACAGACTAGTCAGTTGTACAGATTTGGGTTTGGATGATTTAATGAATTTGTTTTCAGATCATCTTCTACTAACGAGGAATTGATAAAACAGAAATGGAGGAACACGTGTAAGGAACGGTTGTCAACATACAGGGCTAATAAATCAGCTGATTCAACCAGTCCTGAAGCTTATGTGAAACTCTTCCCTGGACTTCAAGGGTCCATTGCTAAATCTTTGGTAAGTCTATACAGGGTGATCCCGACTCACGTTATCACAGAAATGAGGTAGGTAGTACATGAAATTTCCAAAACACAAATTAAGTTTATGGCGTCTTCATGATGGCGACCATTTTGTAAATGACGACCTTCCCCCCACAAAATGGCTGATAACTTTTTGACTTCAGGTGGAAAAATATAATTATTATTATTATTATTTAGTGTGTTTCAGGGGGTTAAAAACCGCTGACACATTACAAATTTGCGAACAAAAATACCCCCCACCCTTATATTCAAATAAAATTATAAATATATATAAAAAAACAAAACTGAAAATTAGATTAACAAAATTTAAATACACTGCAAAATTAAAAGGACCTGTAAAGAAAACTGAAATTGTTATTAGTAGATACCTGAACAAGAGAGAGAAAAAAAATTAGTCGTTGAACTCCTGTAGGCTATAGGGAGCAATTTCTAAGAGACGATTTTTTAAGTACAACTTAAAATTTTTGTAGTTCATGTTTTTATTAGCATTATTTATTTTGTTATATATTTTAATACCTTTATCCAAAATTGATTCCCCAAAAATCGTTAATCTGGAGTGTATTAAATTAGGAGTTACAACAAGAACAAAACGTTGAATATACCAGTTCCCGTGAGATCACTGAAGTTAGGCAACGTCGGGTGTGGTGAGTACTTGGATGGGTGACCGCTTGGATGAGTGAATAGATGTTAAAGAGACGTTAAGACAAATTAAAAAAAAAAAAAACTTTCTTTTTCTTTTCAGATCTCCATTGATTTCAACGCTCTATACCCGGAAGCAAGACAATTTGAAATTGTTTTTCCACCTCTCAGGGAAGAGTTACAGGCTAATGTTCTCAAAAAGACATCCCGAGATACATTCCTACCAACCCTGAACAATTTGTTTTCCTCGAAAACAGAGGACGTAAGAAATCTAGCCACCCTATTGTCATTAGTAAATTTATTTAACACTCGAAACATAGTCCGAGGATACAGGCCGTCGTTTGGCCTCCTCAGGCGTCTGTTCATAAATCTTATTCCATCACATGAATACATTAGTGAAGAAATTAAACAGTTACGAGATTTGAAATCCAAATTTAAACTTCAGTTAGAGCCATTTATAATCGCTATTGGTGAAGATTATAATAGTATATCGGAGTACATAGCCGTATACAACGATTATAGGTATCATTTCAATAATGTTCTTTCGGCCGTAGATTTCACATTTAAACTTATGTGGGTCCTGGATTTAGATTATAATTCTGAATGTCGGGACTTGTGGATTTTTCTACAGGTTTACTGTTATAATATTAGTTCATCTGATAAAGATATAACTCCGTCAGTTTCTAAATTAATTTCTGAATTAGAGTGGCCTTTAGTCTCTTAAAAATAGATAACTTCTGTTGAATTTTCTAAAGGCCATTCTAAACGTTTTTTTTTTGTTGTTGTCAATTTAGGCGCCTTATTTACATGGTCGTACTCGCCGAATCCCTGATTTACAGGAACCCAAATAGGGATGGTGATATTATATCGATAATATCGGATATCGATATTGTATCGATATGATCGATATGTTATATCGACAGATGACGATAATATCGAAAAAAAAGTCAGAAATTAAGCTGCTTTGCTGCTTATTGGAGTAGGGCTGTCGATAATTATATCGATATAACCTATATTTTATATCGATATTTCCGACCATGCTGTTTGTTAATTTTTATAGTTTTACTAAGGGTAGGGTCGGAAACTATATTTTTTCCATTACCCATGCAGAAAGCAAGTTGAAGCTACTGCAATATCCGTATTCCTTAGTATTAACAACTCATGGCGAGTAGTCCCACACGGCTGTTACAATTTAATTTAAAATTTGTATTTATTCATTCAGCTACGTTCTTCGACAAAAACACTTGGACTAATTTTATATATGTGTAATTTTTTACTTTCCTTATCCTATAAAAAGTAAAGTATTGTACTGGTCTGAAATTTTCGATGTCGAGTTTTCAATGCTAAAACACGTTTTGGAGTCCCCAGAGCCCAAATCTCGAGTTACAGTCTCATTTTTCAGTTGGTATACGTGTGTTTGATTGTGTGTGTGTATGTGTGTGTGTCAGATAGACACACACACGCAGTCTGTAGGAGGGGAAAGTGGTGGGGGGAAATAGGGGGAAACAAGATATCTCGAGAACAATAAGTGTTAAAGACATGAAATTTTATATGTACGTCAAGTTTATGCCCAGAACAAGCCACTAAGCTTTTGGTTGAAATCATACTGCTGTTGGTTTTTGACCGCTTTTTAGCGGTTTTCATTAATTTCGCCTAAAAAGAGAACGGTAAGATTTGGTGCCTATGAATAATATTACTAATACAAAACGACACTTTTCGTTGAAATCGAATATACTTTTGGCGGTTCTTTGCCCATTTTTAGCGGTTTTCACGAGTTTGGCATAAAAAGAAAACGGCAAGAGCTAGAGACTTTTTTTTTACTATTTGAATTGTTTGTATTGTACACGTCTGGAATTTATAGATAAGGAAAATCGTGTGATGTTCACACCAGATTTTTTTATATTAGATATATTTTTGGCATAGGTTGTGTCATAACGTAAAATATCATAAGTCATGTGTAACTAATTAAATCTTTACTATTTTATTTCTGGTCGATGTAATTACATAAATATTTTTATAGTTAATATTTATACGTACCATATTATAAATGAAAATCTTCTCCTAATGTGTCAGACGAGGGGAAGGAATGTTCCTCTGATAGTAAATATAGAATTATAGGTGCCATATTACAAATAAAAATCTTCTCCTAATGTGTTAGACGAGAGGAATGTTCCTCTGATAGTGAATATAGAATTATAGGTGCCATATTACAAATAAAAATCTTCTCCTAATGTGTTAGACGAGAGAAATGTTCCTCTGATAGTAAATATATATACGTGCCGTGCCATATTACAAATGAAAATGTTCTCATAAATATCAGACGAGGGGAATGTTCCTCTGATAGTAAATATATATACGTGCCATATTACAAATGAAAATCTTCTCCTAATGTGTTAGACGAGAGGAATATTCCTCTGATAGTAAATATATATACGTGCCATATTACAAATGAAAATCGCCTAATGTGTCAGGCGAGGGGAATGTTCCTCTGATAGTAAATATATAATTGTAGGTGCCATATTACAAATAAAAATCTTCTCCTAATGTGTTAGACGAGAGGAATGTTCCTCTGATAGTAAATATAGAATTATAGGTGCCATATTACAAATAAAAATCTTCTCCTAATGTGTCAGACGAGGGGAATGTTCCTCTGATAGTAAATATATATACGTGCCATATTACAAATGAAAATCTTCTCCTAATATGTCAAACGAGGGGAATGTTCCCTTGATAGTATATATATATACGTGCCATATTATAAATGAAAATCTTCTCCTAATGTGTCAGACGAGGGGAATGTTCCTCTGATAGTAAATATGTATACGTGCCATATTATAAATGAAAATCTTCTCCTAATGTGTCAAAAACAAATAAAAATCTTCTCCCAATGTGTCAGACGAGGGGAATTTTCCTCTGGTGGTAAATATATATACGTGCCATATTACAAATGAAAATGATCTCCTAATGTTTCAGACGAGGGGGATGTTCCTCTGATAGTAAATATATATACGTGCCATATTACAAATAAAAATCTTCTCCCAATGTGTCAGACGAGGGGAATTTTCCTCTGGTGGTAAATATATATACGTGCCATATTACAAATGAAAATGTTCTCCTAATGTTTTAGATGAGGGGAATGTTTCTCTGATAGTAAATATATATACGTGCCATATTACAAATGAAAATCTTCTCCTAATGTGTCAGACGAGGGAAATGCTCCCTCCGAATGGCAATGAGTATTTGTTGAATTACAGAGGATTCTGATTTAAACTTTTG
The DNA here is from genome assembly GCA_012654025.1 of Pachypsylla venusta. Taxonomy (NCBI): domain Eukaryota; kingdom Metazoa; phylum Arthropoda; class Insecta; order Hemiptera; family Aphalaridae; genus Pachypsylla; species Pachypsylla venusta. Next base: position 4,643,508 of record CM022877.1, read on the forward strand.
TTTGTTTTATTAATAAATTTTACCCTATTTCGTCAAAACAGTTGACAGCGTTGGAGGTGTTGTCTTTGGCAGAGTTGACAGAATTCAGAGGGTACGTTACGAGAATAATTTGGCAGGCTAAGACGCTGAGCCTGGTTCGCCTGAGCCTATTGAAAAGGGATTCATTGAAAATTAATAAGGATATATAATAAACAATATTAGGAAAAAAGAAAAACTAAATTAACTTTCGAGCAGAAATCGTATTGGTAAAATAGAAAATATCAAAATTATATTTATTACAGATAAAAATCTGGTTGCTATGGTATAGTACACAATAAAATTTGAAAAGCAAATAAGCCAACGATCATACCACGTTGAATATACCGTCAGATCACTGAAGTTAAGCAACTTCCGAGCGTGGTCAGTACTTGGATGGGTGACCGCTTGGGAACACCGCGTATCGTTGGCTTTTTCCGGCCCAACCCAGGCTGGGTGAGGTCAGTGTGGGTAGCTGGGTTGCAAGTTTCCAGCGAATGGAGGGTAAAACCCCCGTATTGAATGACCAATAGATGTTAAAGAGACGTTAAGCCAAATTAAAAAAAAAAAAAAAATTTGGTCTGAAAGTCTCAAATATATACTAAAACACACAAATGCGACAAAATATACAAAATTTTGGAATAAATATATTGTGCCGAAATTTGGAAAGAATCACAAATATATGTGATACCAATTTAAATGAATTTTCTAAAAAAAAGGAGAAAACGTATCGTTATTTTTTTGATTCAGGTTTTGCCTCAATTTCACATCTGCTTAGAAAACTTCAACTATTTTACTCCATCTTCTTTGCTAGGATTAGTACTAACATATTATTTCATATTTGATTTCAGATATTTTCTGTCAATTTTGTCAGAATAATTACCTCAAAGACACACCAACTCTTGTACAACACGCAAAGAGTTGCGCGGAAGCAGATAGACCAGACAAATCATACTACTATGTTTGTCTCCAATGTCCTTATCATACTCAATTTAATAATCATATCAAAGATCACATCAGAAAACATATTGGCGATAAGCATTTTAAATGTCCACATTGTGCCTATTCATCGACACAAAGATCATCGTTGAAGCCGCATATATTATCGGTACATTCTGATGTTAAACCAATTCAATGTGATTTTTGTGATTTTTCACATAAAATAAGTAGCCAAGTGAGGTATCACATGAGACATGTCCATAGTAGTGAATTGGGAAGTAATAAAAAAGAAGTGGACTCAAGTGAAGGTAAGAATCACAATTCACAATGTCTTTAGCCAAGTGAGGTATCACATAAGACATGCCTGTAATAGTGAATAAGGAAGTAATAAAAAAGAAGTTGATTTAAGTGAA
>CM022877.1:4661924-4673226 GCA_012654025.1 Pachypsylla venusta
TTGTATTTGACTTGGCGGGCGGAGCGCTGCCGCGCTCCTCAATAATGTGAGTAATATCTAGCATGGAATAAATCCTTTCACTTATTTGAAAAGAGCGCGGTTTAGGTTTATCACATCAGATTTGAGCTGAACGTTTGATCGCCCCCCCCCACCAACTGAAGACCTGTATCCGCCCCTGATTTGTGCTCTCACCGTTCCGGAGATGTTCAACTTTTTCTTTTATTATTCAATAGGTTATGTACTCCTTAGTCTTGGCTGTGATTTTAGTCCTCCCCAGAGCTATTATATAACTGGACAAAATAATATCACGGATATTCAATTTGGTGAACTTATTATGTCGTTTGACCCCGAATGCACACAATGGCTCAGACAAAACTTCAATAAAAGATTGGAGGACGCAGTAGGAAGTTTAATATCTAGAAACAATTATAATACGTTGGATCCGCTGATAGAGTAAGTGCAGGCCCACCTAAAGGGGCGGGGGGAATCTCTCTGGGCCCGGGGTTTTCGGAGGGTCCGGCATTCCAAAGTGCTGTTTTTTTTTTTTTTTTTTTTTTAAAAAAAAAAAAAAGATTTTACCACCTCGATTACCTAGTTTATACAGTTTAAAACTTGATTGATTTGATTCATTGATCATGATTTGTTATTAATTGAAGTAATTTAACATCATTTTTTTTTTTTTTTTTGACATTTCAAATATATTTTTATTGTTTAATATTACTACAAGAACATAAAATAATATATAATACTCCCACTTCTAAAGATTTGGTAAGAGTATTTCCAAATCTTGTGTCGAAGTGGGGGGGGTAGAGAAGCGTCATATTTATTAAAAATTATTTATTTTCCTCTCTCTCTCGCTTTCTATTTTTATATTTAATTTATTAGCAAGGAATTATTTCAGAAAAATATTAAATAATTTTAAAAGAGTAAGATCAACATCAACAAGGTCTAGGAAGACCCACGCAAAAGTATGCAGAGGTGCTCCAAACGAACATCGATATGAGTCTCGTTATTATTATTAATTATTAACCCTAGGATTGCCAAGCTCTATTCAATTACGTGCATTGCCAAGGGGGGTACAAAGTACCTGGCAGAAATAAACGGACTCATATCTCCGGCCCTACCTGTGTTAGAAAAAAAATGATTGCAATTCTGAGGGTTTCAAATCGAGTTTATTTCGTTTATACAAAAAAAAAAAAAAATTGAAGAGTTGAAAATTAAAAAATGGGCTAGCCAGTTAACGTTAACTTGGCTGGCCCACCTAAACAGTCCCATATCTCCGGCCCTATTTGGGTTAGAAAAAAAATAATTGCAGTTCTGAGGGTTTCAAATCGAGTTTATTTCGTTTATACAAAAAAAAATTTGAAAAGTTGAAAATTAAAAAATGGGCCAGCCAAGTTAACGTTAACTTGGCTGGCCCACCTAAACAGTCCCATATCTCCGGCCCTGCTTGGGTTAGAAAAAAAAATGATTGCAGTTCTGAGGGGTTCAAATCGAGTTCATTTCGTTTACATAAAGAAAAATTTGAAAAGTTGAAAATTAAAAAGTTAGCCAGCCAAGTTAACGTTAACTTGGCTGGCCCACCTAAACAGTCCCATATCTCCGGCCCTGTTTGGGTTAGGAAAAAAATGATTGCAGTTCTGAGGGGTTCAAATCGATTTCATTTCGTTTACATAAAGAAAAATTTGAAGAAGTGAAAATTAAAAACTGGGCCAGCCAAGTTAACGTTAACTTGGCTGGCCCACCTAAACAGTCCCATATCTCCGGTCCTGCTTGGGTTAGAAAAAAATGATTGCAGTTCTGAGGGGTTCAAATCGAGTTCATTTCTTTTAAATAAAGAAAAAAAATAAAAGTTGAAAATAAAAAAAAAAAANTTGAAAATTAAAAAATGGGCCAGCCAAGTTAAAGTTAACTTGGCTGGCCCACCTAAACAGTCCCATATCTCCGGCCCTGCTTGAGTTAGAAAAAAAAAATGATTGCAGTTCTGAGGGGTTCAAATCGAGTTCATTCCGTTTACATAAAGAAAAATTTGAAAAGTTGAAAATTAAAAAATGGGCCAGCCAAGTTAACATTAACTTGGCTGGCCCACCAAAACGGTCTCATAGCGGCCTAACTGTTGGGGTTCAAATTAAACTAAAAAGGGTTCATTTGGGGTCAAATCGAGTTCATTTCATTTTGTGATTTAAAATACAAAAATGTTTTTGTGGCCAAATGCATAATAGAGTTTTTTTAGGTTTTATTATACACTAGCTGTTTCGCCCGTGCTTTGCTACGGTATTTATATTGCTATCCTTGTTTTTCAGGAACAATNCTGGAATGGCTGGCCATACCTTTGCAGAAAATGTCCTAAAATAAGGACTAAAGGGCCACCTAAAACTTTCTCGTTTTGAGTTGATATGTTGTCGCGACAAATTTTAAGATATCGGACCGGGACTATGGCCCCACTGGCGAGGGCCCTGAGAAAGACGCACTCACATGGGCCAATTATTATTATTATTATAAAAAGATGCCATAGTTACCCATATTAATTTTCATCAAAATTAGAGATTCGGTCCCAAAAAATTGTTCGGGGGGCTAGGACCGCCTCTGGCGGCGATATCGAGAGAAAGAAAAATAGGGGTCTGGCTTTTTGCCCAAAGATGACCTGTGCCAAATTTCATCAAAATCGGACCATCGGTTTGGCTTCCAGAGCTCTGCACACGATTCCGTAAGTATGTCCGACGTGGAACGTGGTACGTTGAACGTCAAAAATATCGGTTTTTTTGAACCCCATGGCTCCAAATATTTCCAAATTTCAAAAATGAACCGAAATAGTGAAAATATGGCCCAAAAGCAATAGGAAATAACATATTTGAAATTTATTTTTGATTTTGGGTTCCCGTCAGGCTATTTTTTGGGCCAAAAAATGTCTAAAATTTCTGCACGATTACAATACTTTATCTTCTATAGGAAAAGAAAGTAAAAAATAGTTTCCAATGCAATTATTTAGGTACGAAAGTACATTCACAAGTATTTTATGTATAAAATGATACAGACGATTGACTCGGGCGAAGGGGAAAGAGACATTCGGATAATCGGTGTTCTATTGCAGATTTGATTTTACAAGAGTTTTTTTTTTTTTTTAATTTCACTAAAATTTTTGTTCCACAGACTTTTTGGGTTTTACAACTTAATGTATGATGAAATAGATAATTTAGAAGACTTTTGGCAGTTATTCAACTCTCGATTTTATGAACCTTATCGAAAAAATCAGGGTTCCTTAGTACAAGCTTTAGAACTTGCAGCAAGGTTAAAAACAGGATTGAATAGAGCAATCAATAACATCTTCTTCGCCACCGTGTGGCCTTTTATTGACATGCATACAGTAAACCAGATAAGAACTCTGAATGATTTTCCAAGGTTTTTCAAACATGCTCATATAAATGGTAAGTTTTCGAAAAAAAAAAATGGAGAGGAAGTAGGTACCTATTAGGTATAAGTCGGGAATTTCGGATGAAAAACCAAAAAAAATTGAGGAGGGGTTTTTGTGACAATTCCAAATCTGGGGCGTAATTAGACACTAAATTTGACATACCTACTAAATTTGAAGTCTCTGGCTCTTACCATTCTCTTTTAGTCTAAAATTATGTTAGCGAATAAGTCAACAACAGGTGCCGCTACCTCAAAACAGACTGTTGCTACAGAGAGGATTAATTAAAACCGCTTTAAAGCGGTAAAAATCACCAAGGGTGTATTCGATTGCACCCAAAAGTATCGAAGCACAATTAGAGCCCAGATGGGACTATGCAGGGTGTTTGGCTATAAATGGGACCCCTGCATAATATGGTGGGTAGCTGAGATCAAATGGAACATTTTTTACGTTACAGGGTGGAGAATGTTTTCAACGTCGCTTGGTGGGTTCTGCGTGACCGAACAAAAAGAAGATGGACACTAAATCCTAGTTCTTGATAGCGCTGATTTCAAATATGCCTTCAAAATTTTAAAAAACAAAAGCAAAATCTCAAATGTGATTTGACTTATGAAAAGATCGTCTCTTTCTAAAATATTGTGTGTAAAAAAATTTTAAAAATCGAATAAAAAATTCAATTCCCATTTTAAGAGAGAACCACGAAAATTGTCCGATTACGATAAAACTTATATAAGGAAATAAGCTCCAATTAAAGTCCTGGACACAACTGTCAAATTAGAACTTCGAAAAAAGAGCGTGAACCAAAATGGCAGCCTTCCAAAGTCAAAAAATGTTCGATTCAATACATTTCCCCTTCATTTTTCCCGGTTTGAAAACACATTTAAATTAATTTTAAGAGTACCTGTGAGCCTGGAAAATGTAATCTGAACTCAAATTAAGAAAGAAAAAAAAATTGGAAAAAAACGTCTTCTAAACTAGCACAATATTCATCAGAAAATATTCTAGGAAATATGGAAATTCACAAATTGTTTTTTTTTCTTTTTTTTATGATATCCTTTTAAAAAATCTGAACTCATAATTCCATTTGTCCTACTAGGGTACTGTCATAACGAGAAAAAAGACTAANCAGTTGTGTCCAGGACTTTAATTGGAGCTTATTTCTAAAATTTTATCGTAATCGAACCATTTTCGTGGTTCTCTCTTAACATGGGAATTGAATTTTTTGTTCGATTTTTCAAAATTTTTTTACACAAAAAGTCTTAGAAAGAGACGTTCTTTTCATAAATAGAATCATTTTTGAGAACAGACAAAAAAAAATTAATCACGTTTCAGGTTTTCCTCCATTTTACTTTTGTTTTTTAAAATTTTGTTGGCATATTTGAAATCACCGCCATCAAAAACTATGATTTAGTGTCCATCTTCTTTTTGTTCTGTCACACACAAGCCACCAAGCGACGTTGAAAGTTGTTCAAAAATGACCTTCTCCACCCTGTAACTCGGCTATGCTTCGCTTGGCTCACTAACGAATTTCGTAAAAAATGTTCCCTTTGATCTCAGCTACCCACCATATTCAGGGGTCCCATTTATAGCCAAACACCCTGTATACCAAATTTCATCCAAATTGGTCAACGCAGAAGTGGCAAAAGTGCCCACGGCGTACGGCGGTGGCGGAAAACAGATTTTTTTTTATTCGATTTTTGGATTCTGCGTACCTTGAAACGTATACTACCAAATTTTGAGGGGGATTTTTTTTTTTTTTTTTCGTGACGATTCCAAAGGTTCATTATTGAAAATAATAAACCAAAATGTGTTAAAAAATATTAAATGATAAAGAAATCCCTCGTCATGTTATGAGGGATTTCTACTGCCTCATCAATAAAAGTCCCGAGCTGGGACAGTTCCGGAACCGTCGTCCGTCCGCCAATTTGATTTCTATCGTCCGCCATGTTGAATTTTATGTTAACCGTACTCGAGATATATGCAAAAAATCAATGAATAACATAAAAGAAAAGTTATATGAAGGAGAACCTGACCCAGTAATAACCAAGGATGAAATCATCATTATTGTGAACGTTAGTGAACTCCACTTTTGACCCCTGTATAAATCCCGAAATGCACTTGTATATGTGTATGTATGTTTGTTCACTTGATATGGTAGTCTTTCGTCCTTCATCCTGCTCACGTGTCCAGCCCATCGTAATCTCCTGATTTTTATGTTGTCTTCTATATTTAACATGTCTGCCCTCTTCAATACTTCCTCGTTTGGTCTGAACTCCTGCCATTTTATTTTCAGGATATGTCTCAAGCATCGCAGGTGAAACGCGTTTAACTTTTGGTTGTGTAGTTTTAAGAGTGTCCATGTTTCTGACGCGTATAAGAGAGTGCTTAGTACTACAGTTTTCATATATTTTAAGTTTTGTTTGCAGTTTCAAATCTTGTGAGTTCCACACTCCCTTTTTGCAGGCTTCCAAAAGCTTTACTTGCACAACTAATTCTGTTGTTTATATCTTGTATTATATTTCCAGCGTCTGATATATTGCTGCCCAAATAATTGAATGTTTTCACATTTTCTAATGTTTTGCCGTTGATTTGAATGTCCAATGGATCGCAATTAACATACATGCATTTGTTTTTTTCGATGTTTACCTTTAATCCAAATTCCTCTGCAGCAACTACAAAGGTGTTGAGTAGTGTCTGGAGGTCTTCGCCATTTTCTGCGACGAGCGCGGCGTCGTCAGTAAACATGTTTTTGCTGAGGTTTTGGATTAATCTGTAATTTAGCCTGTTTTTTTTAGCCTTTAACCCTTTTCTATTGAACATATTGAAATCCGTTCTGTACTCTACCGAAACGCCATTTTTATTTCTGTTAGTGACATTTTGGGTTATGGCATGCATATACAATAAGAAGAGTAACGGAGCCAGAACACATCCTTGTCGTACACCAGTTTGGACAAAAAATTGAGGAGCAAGCTCATTTTCGATCCTAACGGATGAGGATAGTTCTCCATACATAGATTTGAATATGAGGAGTAGTTTGGAAGGACATCTAATTTGCTCTATGATTTTGAAGAGCATATTCTCGTTCACTGAATCGAATGCATTGCTTATATCTATGAATGCAATGGACATTTTAGTGTTTTGCTCCCTAGTTTTCTCAATAAGTTGACGCAGCGAGAATACCATATCAATGGTTGACTTATTTTTTCTAACACCGCATTGCGTGTCTGACAATAAATAATCTACGAGGGGAAGTAGCCGGTTGTTTATAATTCTCACAACTAACAACAAGACAAAGAGATTGCTGCAAGCCAAAGAAACGATGGACCGATATTGTCAAGGTTGATCCTGGAGCACTTAACATAGATATCAACAACTGGATAGACTATGCATCCGACAGAGATACCTGGAGAACAATGATCAGGGATACAGTACAACAGAAACACACCAGATCATTGTCCGAAAAAACACAGAGAAGCGATGAAAGACATAATGAGGAAGAAAATTATACTTGGACCTGTCCACATTGCCCTTTCTCAAGAACTGGTAAACGTGGAAGATAGAACGTCAACTCACATATCATTCAAGCACACGAAAGGGATAGGCCTGAAACCACAAACACCAAAACACATTAATTGTCCACACTGCTCCTACGAAGCTAAAACTGGATACGGTTTCTCCTCACACATAAGACACAAACACAAAGACGTCGACTCTAATATCTCCAACAATGAACCTATTAGATCAACAAAATCAACCCATCAATCAACTGCCAACCCGGCTCCTGAACCATTGCAGAATCCACTCCAGTGCAACGGATGTCACAGAATCTTCAGAACCAAGGCTGGGCTGGTCAGTCATTCCAGAGGCAGCAAATGTGTGATTGTCAGAAGATGAAGCAGCATCGATAACGATGGATAACCTGAATCATGTATGTTTGTTACGCGATATAAGCCACAATTTTCATCCGATTTTGACGAAAATTGGTATACATGGTTAGCACATGAAGAAAATTCGCTGTACATATTTAGGACATGAAGGAAATTTTTGGGTGCCCGGGGCCACCCCCGCGGTCCAGTATTGTGTTTTTTAAAAAATTATATTTATCTTTTTAGCGATTTGTTGTAATATGTTATGGCCGTTTTAAAGGGCTTTTCGTTTTTGAAAATTTTGGGGGACCTGCCCATGCGCGGATATAGCGCTTTTCCTTTTTTTGGGGGGGGGAGGGGCACAACCGCACAATATACCTAATAGAAAATTTGGAGGGAGAGGAACTCGTAACCTAGAGACCAGCGGTTCGAGTCCTGCGCAATACTTTTTAATGCAATGTTTATCGAGGTACGATACCTAATTTGTTAAAAGCTGTAGAGCTTACCACAAATACCTTTCATAAGGGTGATAAGCGAATTTATAAGTGTGATGACGAAAAAAAGTGCCATGACGGATGCAGGAATTTTTGACGATGTTTTTTTTTTACGTATTTCTATTTAGTCTCATGATTAGGAATTATTTAGGGATCCGTGCAAACGCCCCCCCCCCCCCCCCCCCCCCCCCCCNAAATATGTCCGCGGTCCGGACATTTCAGCTTCGCGGTCCGGATTCGGACCGCGGTCCGCCTATTCCCGACCCGTGCTCTAGCTCTTAACCATTACCCTTTTTAGACAGGATAAATGAAATCTACCAACAGTAAATTCGATTGTATCCAAAAGTTTCGGGATACAATCAAACCCCAGATAGGAGCTTTATAGCAAATTTCATCCAAAACGGTCAACGCTAGTTGCTACTCAATTGTCCTCAGGAGGCTGAGTTATACCCAATCACAAACAGACCAAGTAGAAAATTCGAAGAAAAAAACGATCTTTATGACATTTTTGACCCGTTCAAGAATCGAACCCGAAACCTCCTTGGTGCAAGCCGACTGTGATGCACACGCTGCCTTGGAGACATCTCATCTTCGATTTACTTAGCTCTGATGATGTACTCAAGAGAGTACGAAACTAGTCACCTTTAATTAACTTTTTTATTGTTTTGTAAAGTCGACTGAAGATATAGTATTTTAAATTTTGTTTGAAATATCAGAAACTTTACTGGTTAGCTACCCTTCACTACCAGTCGGAAACATGCTTATTCTTTATAATCAGGTCCTAAAACCTATATGGATCAAAGGTATCCAGTTTTTGGGGCTGTACCAGTGACTCTAATTGGAAAATAATTAAAAGATTGCAAAATAGTTTGGGGGACCTAAGTCAATGCTCCTTGGTTCATTCTATATTGAAGACCTTTTTATGCCTCGTAACCGCTTTCGCATTACTTCAGGGTTCAGGGCACTCCTATTTTCAGCCATGCCACTAAGGAAACGAGAAAATTGTATCATAAATTTTTCGCTCCGGGTGGGATTCGAACCCACAACCTCCGCTTTAAAAGTCACGGAGATCGACTCGAAACGAAGACCTACATCACAATTTGCATGTAGAACTAGTAACAGATGTTATTTAAAAAAAAATGCCTCTTCCGATGTCATGTCAATCCTGAGGCCGGTTACAATCTGGTCCTCGAGGTTGACAAAACCTATATAGACGTTTAGAAAGAAGAAAACCTCACGAGCGCACATAGAGCTCCATCCCTAGGTGCACCAGATTGTAACCACGTTCATCAGACGAGTCTGTTTATGTTATGTACATAAACTGTTTATTTTTTTTTTATTTTAATATTTTAAGTTAGAATAATTGTTCATTGAGTTGTTGATACTTGGGAATCCTCGCGGAAAATGCAGTAGCTTCTCCTTGATTTCTGAATGGGTAATGGAAAAGATATTATTATTATTATTTAGTGTGTTTCAGGGGGTTAAAAACCTCTGACACATTACAAATTTGGGAATAAAAATACCCCCCACCCCTAATATTCAAATAAAATTATAAATATATAGAAAAAAATCAAAATTGAAAATCAGATTAACAAAATTTGAATAAACTGCAAATTTAAAAGGACCTGTAAAGAAAACTGAAATTGTTATTAGTAGGAACCTGAAAAAGAAAGAAAAAAAAATATCATTTCCGATCCTTTTTTGGTCGCCTTTTACGACCAGCATGGACTTGGAAGGCACAGGGGAATTATTAAAAAAAATTAGATCATTAATTTTTTTCTAACTTTCAGACATCGTTATTATAATATGCCCACATTGTAACCTATTTTCAAGCACAGATGCAACAGAAGTCCTTCATCATAAAAATATTTGTATATTGTCATTATCAATGACGTCATCTCCAATATCAAAATCCAATAAGAATAAATTTCCATTTCGTTGTTATACTTGTGACTTTATGTGTGCTCTTCCACAGAAAATGGCTGAACATATTCAATCATTTATTGGGGATAAACCATTTCAAACACCTTTTTGTAATATTAGATATGAAGAAGATAAAGTGTTTGTTAATCATCTTGATTGTGTTTCGTCAAACGATTATATTACTTGTAAAATTTGTTCATTTAAAAGCAAATCTAAGAAATTAATGAAGTCACATATTTTTAGAAAACATTAACATGCGGTATGAATAATAGTTAGTCTAAACTGAAATTAGATAATTAATGGAAAGCTCTTTTAATACTAAAATTGAAATTCAGCATTGAGCTGCTTTCCCACTGCACGCAACATTTTATTGCGCAACGTTTCATGCTCCGCTGTTCCTACAGAATCAAATGGGATCAAATCCCACTGACTGCAACATTGCCGCACAACGTTGCGAAACAAAAGGACGATGCTGCTCTACCGAGAACCTTGCAACATTTTGGTTGCAACATTTCGAGGTGACTATGTTAATTTATTTAAAAAAGTATTTAAGTTTTATTTCCATTATTGAAGACGTTTTGGAATTAGGTACCATGCTAATATTAAAATATTTCTTCAATTAGTTATAGAGTACCTACCATTAAATAATTTACAACATTTTTTTTATTGAAGACGTTTTGGAATTAGGTATTATTTTAAATACCTTGCTAATATTAAAATATTTCTTCAATTAGTTATAGAGTACCTACCATTAAATAATTTACAACATTTTTTTATTGAAGACGTTTTGGAATTAGGTATTATATTAAATACCTTGCTAATATTAAAATATTTCTTCAATTAGTTATAGAGTACCTACCATTAAATAATTTACAACATTTTTTTAAAATCTTTTATCAGGTTAATTTTTCTTCCTGATCTTCTCTTCTGTCAGGTTTAAAAGTTTGTCAAATGTGTCTACGATCATTCAACAATAATTCTTGAATTTTTCCGGATATTTTCTTAGTTCACATATGAAAATAGAAATATTTTTTTTTCATTAATTGGATGAACTCAATATCTTCGTTCTTAGCTGTCTTTATCCAGAAACTCCAAAAAGTGCCACATCATAAAACAGAAATTTTCCATGTGTTCAAAAAATATCTTCAAATTTTCAAAAAAAAGTATATCTAAGAAAGTTATGGACATATTTGTGACGTCAGACGTACATGCGTAAAAAAAGATGAAAAATGCGAATAACTCAAAAACAAAGCTTTTATTAAAAATTTGAAGGGAGCATTTTTGGTAGGTATTGTGGCATCTAGAATCAGCCCATTAATTATTGTCCTTCTTAACTGGGACACCCTGTATACTAAACTATATTGACTTTCTGATGAGTTCAAATTGATTTCGTTGGTTTAAAGTTGGTTCTTAACCCTACCATTGCCAAGGGTGGGGGGGTACAAAGTACCCGCGTTTTAGCAAAAAGCTTATAGTAATCAATTTATGATACTTATTTTAATGAGACGTTTAATAATTGTCACAAACAATATTTTCCATCATAGTATATAAAAATATATATGTTCTAAGCCTTCTAAGGGATGATATTGAAGCCAAACTTTGGGCGCGGG
>CM022877.1:4690624-4701285 GCA_012654025.1 Pachypsylla venusta
GGGGACGTTAATCTAAACGCTTATATTTATAAAATAAACAAACTTGCACCGGACTTTTTTTATGTTGGTTCAACTATGTCTGCCTCATTTCAATATATTGAAATAATTCAATAAATACGGAAGAAAAGTTTTTTTTTTCTTCAAAATAAATTAAAATTAAAGTGAATTAATTAATCTCCCACCCCTAAAACGTTTAAAAAAAACTTTTTAAATTATATTAAACCACATTTTAAGGTATTAAACGCAAGTTACTGCTCCAAAAAAAATTAATAGTATCTGTCTGGTACCCATTTTTTTTCTTCATACAGCTTCTAACAGATTGACTATTTTCACATCTAATTAAAAGTTAACGATATTCCAGCCAAAATTTCTCGTCATCTACTGAACCATGAAATATGCGGGGTTAATATCTTCACTTTTCAAAGGGTACAACATTAATGTTTCTCAAATGTTATCCTTTTCAATTTACTTACTTATTAAAAATATTTTATTTTTATTCTTTATCAGAAACAATCACAACCACCGTTGTCACCCATAACGATAACCAAAACACTTGTCAATATTGTAAAACCACTTTGGTCATAGAATCATCAGAAATATTAAAACATTGTCGACTCTGTGAACAAATGGCAAGACAAGATGAAAGTTACAAATATTGTTGCTATAGATGTGAATATCATTCGGTCAATTCTGATCATATGAGAAGACATATTCGACGTCATATTGGAGAAAAAACATTTGTTTGTCCTCATTGTAGTTATAGTACGGTACAACAGTCTGCATTATGCAATCATATGAGAGTGCATACGGGAGAGAAACCATTTAAATGTAAACTCTGTCAACATGAAGCTGCTAGGAAAGATCATATGAAAAGACATTTGAAAAGAAAACATGATGCTGACGAAAGTTATATGGATATTTCTTATAGTGAATCTTATGAGTTTTTAAATTATCAGTTAATGGAATTTAAAAGTTAATTTATTGGAATTATAAATCTGCTACAGAGACAGATTTAAAGATTGGTTTATGGAATTTAAAAGTGAATTTATTGGAATTATAAATCTGCAATAGTTTTTTGTTAATTTTACTCGTATACCTACTGTTTTATATAAAATAAGTCAACAATTTATGGTCTATTTATTGTTTTTTTTTTTCAATCTCTCATGTTTTTAGATATCGTTGAATGTAAATACTTTCTGGGAATATTTCAAAACTACCTGAAAGATGCTTTCTCATATAGCAATTCTTCTCAGTGTATCCTTAGACCAGATATATTTTTTAAAAATATTTCTTTGTATTATTATATTACAATTTTTGTGGGCATCATAGCATTACATATTCACTAAGCCTAAGCTACAATTTGATAATTTCCTTATAATGCTTCAATAGTTTTCAGCAGGCTGAGTTACCCCCAAACACAACCGGATAAGTAGAAAATTTGAAAAAAACTTTATACATTTTTTTGACCCGTTCAGGAATCGATCCCGGAATGTACTTGGTGCAAGCCATTGTTTAGTATGCGACCTTTATACTATTCATATGAGGAAACATATGCGTATTCACAACCGCACCAAACCATATAAATGTGAGCATTTTAATTTGAAAACCGTTCGTTAATAAATGATAAGATTTGTTGGAGCAGGGCTATCGATTTAAGATACTATATCGATATTCAACCATCCGATAATAGTGCTAATCGACATTAAGCTTTTATCAATATCGATAATATCGATATTCTTCTTTCGATACGGCAACCCTATATCCAAAGCGTTTATTTTTGTTTCTCTAATACCCTCATCGATTTTAATATTTTTGTATTTTTCAATCTCTCTTGTTTACAGATTCAAATATTGTGGAATGTAAATACTGTTTGTTAATTTTCCAAAAAAGCGAGGAAGAATCTTTATTATATCATAGCAATACTTGTCAAAGTATTCCTAGACCTGATTTATCTTATAATTTTGTATGTTTCGTATGTGACCTGCATACAATTCATGCAGGAGATATGAGAAGACATATCAGAAAACATACCGGAATTAAACCATATAAATGTCCACATTGTGATTATTCTTCAACACAAAATTGTAATGTCAAAAGACATATGTTCGTCAAACATTGAATCTTGTATTTGTTCTTTTAATATTTGTTTTTTAAAATTACCAAAAAGACATATGTTTGTCAAACATTGATTTGTTGTATTTGATCTTTTAATATTTGTTTGTAAATTTACCAAAGTCATGAGATTAATGTGAAAAGTCATATGTTTGTCAAACATTGATTTGTTGTATTTGTTATTTTAATATTTGTTTGTAAATTTACCAAAGTCACGAGATTAATATCAAAAGACATATGTTTGTTAAACATTGAATGTTGTATTTGTTCTTTTAATATTTGGTTGAGAATTTACCAAAGTCACGAGATTAATATCAAAAGACATATGTTTGTCAAACATTGAATATATGTATTTGTTCTTTTAATATTTCTTTGTAAATTTACCAAAGTCACGAGATCAATATCAGAAGACATATGTTTGTCAAACATTGAATGTTGTATTTGTTCTTTTAATATTTATTTGTAAATTTACCAAAGTCACGAGATTAATATCAAAAGACATATGTTTGTCAAACATTGAATGTGTGTATTTGTTCTTTTAATATTTGTTTGTAAATTTACCAAAGTCACGAGATCAATATCAGAAGACATATGTTTGTCAAACATTGAATGTTGTATTTGTTCTTTTAATATTTATTTGTAAATTTACCAAAGTCACGAGATTAATATCGAAAAACACATGTTTATTAAACATTGAATGTTATGTTTGTTCTTTTACATTTTTTTTTGTAAATTTACCAAAGTCACGAGAGTGCCCATTTTCCAGGTTCCTAGCAATATTTTATTTATAAAATCCTAATGATATATTCGTAAATAAATAAAAATAGGTATATAATAGTATGGAATTTCAAAAACAAAACTTATTTTTTTCAAAACTTAAATTAAATATATTGAGCTAAAAATCTCTAATTTATTGTATATAAAATTGCTTTCTGATATTAAAATTACAGCCAGCGTCTCTCAGCTAGGTTTTCGTGTCCTCGTGGTGTTGGCTATTTTTCCGGCCCAACCCAGGCTGGGTGAGGCCAACATGGGTAACTGATTTGCAAGTTTCCAGCGAATGGAGGGTAAAACCCCCGTCCCGAATGACCAATCTTAGAGATGTTAAGTAAATTTTTTTTTGTTTTTAATTAAAATTTCACTATGACCACAAATATTTTATTTGTAATGTAAAATTAACGCAAGAAGTATACTTTCCTTCCTTTAATTACTATAACGTATCAAAATGTTCATATCCATGAAGATCTTGTCTTGGGAAGCTATTTCATGTACCTCAGACCAAGTTTCCCCCATAGAAGCCATTACTGTTTTTTCTGCATATAATATTGCTACATTATCAGTAACAGTAAGATCTTCAGAAAATCAGAACCAGCATTAATTCGTTTTAAGGAGTCTAAGTAATAGGAACGTAGAACGATCACTGAAGTTCATCCAGCGAGGTTGTACCATGTGGGTGTCCACGGGGGTTCGCGTCCTCGTGATGCTGGCTATTTTTCCCGCCCAACCCAGGCTGGGTGAGATCCATATGGGTAGATGATTTGCAAGTTTCCAGCGAATGGAGGGTAAAAACCCCGTCTTGAATGACCAATAGATGTTAAAGAGACGTTAAGCCAAATTAAAAAAAAAAAAAAATATTTAAATAAATGTGTCTCAGCTTAATTTAATTCTAGGAAACACTAAACACTGTCTCTAAATTTATATTTATAAACATAAAACATATAAACCGTAAGAAAAGGTTTATTTAACTTTCGTTTATTTAGCTAGCATTATACTTTNTTTTTTTCAAAAACTTTTTCAGATTCTATTGAATGTAAATACTGTCTGCAAAGTTTAAAAACACAAGAAGAACAATTTTTATTACATCATAGTAAAACATGTGCGTATATTCCTAGGCCAGATAGTTCTTATAAATACGCTTGTTTCTTATGTGATCTTCATACCATTAATTCATCAGATATGAAAAGACATATCAGAATTCATACCGGCGCCAAACCATTTAAATGTCCTCATTGTGAGTATTCTTCTGCTCAAAATTGTAATGTGAAAAAACACATGCTTATCAAACACTAATGTTTGAGTCACAAATGTATTCAAGAAATATCTAAAAACATCTTAGCCACGATATTCTTCTGTACGTATATACGTAATCATAGGAATATCGATATTGTATCGAATATCGATATTCGGATTTCGATATAATCCATATTTTTTATCGATATTATACAAAAAAATATCGGTATCGGAAGAAAAAAATATTAAGATGCTTACAACGTCTCCGTGGCAGAGTGCGCATCACACTCGGCTTGCACAATTTTCGAGGTGAAAGTTTCATGAAATTTCGGGCACTTTGAGGGTATATTTGTGCATGGCAAAAGTGTTTTTCTTTGATACATACCAATGTATAAAATCGCCAGTCTTGTCAGTCAAAACACGGGGAGGAGGGGGTTGAAATCACCGGTATATTGATATTACAAAAGTGTCTTTTTTAATACAGTCATATTTATCCCTGAAGTCGCCAGTCCGTTGCAGTAGTTCATCTAGAACACGCTCAATTTCGGAATATCAAATAATATTTTCTTTTTTTTTAATCTCTCCTGTTTTCAGATTTCGTTAAATGCAAATATTGTTTGGAAGTTTTAAACAAACGAGAAGAACAATTTTTATTATATCATAGTAAAACATGTGCTTATATTCCTAGACCAAATGCTTCTTATAAATATGCATGTTTCTTATGTGACTCACATACGATTCATTCAGGAGATATGAGAAGACATATTAGAATTCATACCGGCGCCAAACCATTTAAATGTCCACATTGTGATTATTCTTCGACTCAAAATAGTAATATGAAAAAACACATGCTTATCAAACATTAAAATTTTCAAGTTTTACATTTTTTATGAGGTCCTTATATACTATTTTGGGGGAGGAGGGCTCTATTCTCGGTAATTTTTCGTTATCTCTTTTAGTTTGCCCAGAAAAATTGCAAAAAGACCCGCTAAATAGCGTCATTTTTGCTCCTACTTAAACTTCAATTTTTTCCTGTCTTATTACGCACCTACATACTGAAAGGGACCTTTGTGCAAAGTTTCAAGTCTCTACGTTTAGTCATCGTGGAGCTACGTTGATTCTCAGTCAAGTCAGTATACCAACTGGGCTTTGCGTTTTATAAGTATAGATAAGTACCAAGCCTCACTGGCCTAGTGGGTATCACACTGGCTTTACATCGGTCTTTCCGGTGCTTGGTTGTTCGGGGTGTACTCAGCCTCGTGAGGACAATTGAGTGGCTACTTTAATGTGAGGAGCGACCAGTGTCATTAAAAGAGCAGAGAAATTTATAGTGCAGTGATAGTTTAATGTAGTAGCCCTTGTAATGCTGTGATACCCACAAATCTAGGTTATGACAATGCAATACTATGCGTTCACACAAATATTAACACATTTTCATAATAGAAGTACCATCATACTGAAAAAAATGCTGAAATAATAATTAGATTAGATATGTTTTAGCAGGGAATGAATGACCTTTGACATTTCCGTATTGAAAAATGAAATATGTTATGAATGGAATCCAAGAAGGGATGGTATAAGAAATGTAGACCAGCAATGAGATGACGTGATACATTTAAACCTGCCTCTTTAGCTCAGTGGTTAAGGGCTCGCCTGGTAAACAGGAGGGCGTGGGTTCAATCCCAGAACGGGCAGGATTTTTCCCTCGTTAATTTGAGTACTTGACCACATAAGCTCTAAGGGTTAGGTGGTATAAAATGCAGCTGGCATTAACCTCGCCCATTGGTAACCTTCCACTCAAGAGTCTATTTTTTTGATATATTTGTGAACGTTAGTGAACTCCACTTGTGACCCCGGTATACATCCCGAAATGCACTTGTATATGTGTGTGTATGTACGTAGGTATATTTGTTTGTCGACAATTTTCATCTGATTTTCACAAAATGTGGTATACATCTTTAGATTGTTTAGGACATGAAGGAAATTTGATGTATAGTTTTTGTATTGAGGACCCAATATTGTGTTTATTACAAATGATTTTTCTTTACCTTTTTAGCGGTTTATTGTGGAAACGTAAAATTTTGATATGTTATGGCTGGTTTGTTAAGGGATTTTCGATTTTGAAAAATTTGGGGGCCCTGGCCCTCCTTTTTCAAATTAAGAATTTGAAAAAGATTTGTAAGCTGTATATATTAAGGACCATTTTAAGTATACAATATTTATCATGACCAAGAGATGTTAATTATAAGTGTTAAAAAATAATAAAATTTAAAATAAATTAAAACAAAACACTTAATCAAAATCACTATTTATAATTATTTATGAAGAAAATAGTTTCGAATCATTTGATTCATCATCAGTCTAGTCGAGTCGAAGGATGATTCAAATAGCATATATACTAAACATACATAGTTATAAGTCGCAGCCTCAGTAGCTCAGTTGGTAAGAAGGACTGATTCGTAATCAGGAGACTGTTGGTTCGAATCCAAGCGAAGACAACAAATTTAGTAATAACATGGCGAAGCGCATTGTGACAAAGCATTAGCTTCAACACAAATAAAATTCCTTTTTTTCCTTTTACATAGTTATAAGTCATCTCCTTGACAGGAGGCGCATCACACTCGGCTTGCACCAAGTAGATTAGCTTCAACACAAATAAAGTTCCTTTTTTTCCTTTTACATAGTTATAAGTCATCTCCTTGACAGGAGGCGCATCACACTCGGCTTGCACCAAGTAGGTCCCGGGTTCGATTCTTGGGCGAGTCGAAAATGAGACGTTAAGCCAAATTTTTTTTTAAAAAAGTTTCTTCATTAATAATTAATAATAGTGTTTTTATTGAGTGTTTTGTTTTAATTTATTTTAAAAGTTAATATGTTTAAGAGCGTAACAAAATAAATGTTTCACCAGGAACTGGATATCATTCTCCCTTGTGTCAAAGTTTATTTTTTTTTAAAAAATATTCTACTGGTTCGGATCTCATTCTGGCGAATATCAGATAATGCTACTACCTGCCCAATTCGTTGCTAGTCGTAAAAGGCGACTTAAGGAAGAAGGGTCGGAAACTTTATCTTTTCCATTACTTGCAGAAAGCAAGGAGACGCTACCGCATTATACTTCCTATAACTCCTGTGGATAGGGGGACTTAAAAAGAATACTTTCAAGGGACACAATGGTCCATGCCGGTCGTAAATGGCGACTAAAGGAAGGGTCGGAAACGATATCTTTTCCATTACCCATACAGAAAGCAAGGAGACTCTACTACATACTGCATTATCCCTCCTATGTCCCCTGTGGAAAGGGGGACTCAAAAAGAATACTTCTAAGGCACCCAAGTACATGCCAGTCGTAAAAGGTGACTAAAGGAACGGTCGAAAACGATATCTTTTCAATCACCCATGCAGAAAGCAAGGACAAGCCACTGCATTATCTGTAGGGATTCTCAAGTATCAACAACTCGTGGCGAGCTGTTGCAAACCAGTCCAGCGGCTGTTAACCTATGATGATGTTGAGATCTTGTTGCTCGTGACAGTCTTTTAAAAATTCATATTTTCTAGAAGCCCTTAAATTAATATTTTGAGAAAAAACATGCGCGGATATAGCCCTCTCGTTTGTTTGAAAAAAAATCTAAAATTCATTATTATAACGTTTATATTTTGTTTTCAGATCTAATAAAATGCAATTATTGTTCACAATTTTTGGATATAAAAAATGAAAACAATCTTATTGATCACAGTCGATCTTGCGCCCAAATTATTCGACCTGATTTTTCATTTACATATTCTTGTTTTGTTTGTAAATTTCATTCTGCTGATTCCAACAATTTTAGACATCATATCAGAATTCACACGGGCGTCAAACCATATAAATGTCTGTACTGCAATTATTCGTCTGCTCAAAATAGTAATGTTAAAAAACACATGAAAATAAGACACTAAGCAAAGGTCATTTTGCCATACATGGCACGTTGAATACACCAGTTCCCGTTAGATCACTGGAGTTAAGCAACGCCCAGCGTTGTTTCATGTGGGAGTCCAAGTGGGTTTGCGCTCCCGTGATTGTTTTTTTTTTCCAGCCCAAACCGGGCTGGATGAGGTCAATATGGATGGGTGATTTGACAGTTTACAGCGAATGAAGTGTAAGTTAAGCAACGCCTAGCGTTGTTTCATGTGGCAGTCCACGTGGGTTCGCGCCCCCATGATTGTGTTTTTTTTCCAGCCCAAACCGGGCTGGATGAGGTCAATATGGATGGGTGATTTGTCAGTTTACAGCGAATGAAGTGTAAGTTAAGCAACGCCCAGCGTTGTTTCATGTGGGAGTCCACGTGGATTCGCGCCCCCGTGACTGTATTTTTTTTCCAGCCCAAACCAGGCTGGATGAGGTCAATATGGATCGGTGGTTTGACATTTTACAGCGAATGAAGTGTAAGTTAAGCAACGCCTAGCGTTGTTTCATGTGGGAGTCCACGTGGGTTCGCGCCCCGTGATTGTGTTTTTTTTCCAGCCCAAACCGGGCTGGATGAGGTCAATATGGATCGGTGATTTGACAGTTTACAGCGAATGAAGTGTAAGTTAAGCAACGCCCAGAGTTGTTTCATGTGGGAGTCCAGGTGGGTTTGCGCTCCCGTGATTGTGTTTTTTCCAGCCCAAACCGGGCTGGATGAGGTCAATATGGATGGGTGATTTGACAGTTTACAGCGAATGAAGTGTAAAACCTTCGTCTTGAATTTTAAAAAGACGTTAAGCCTTTTAATGTAACTCTAAAACAAAAAAAAATGAAATTTCCTTTGTTTTGCATGTTTTATAAGGCAAATTGTTTGCGTTAAAATTAAAATAAAATAAAAAAAACAGAAAACAAACTGAGGACTATACAGTTTACACTGAATACAGTATGTCCCAGCAAAATGACCTGTCACCTACCCTTAACTTTTGAACGGCTTGGAATTTTTGACTTTTGAAAAGCTCTAGGGATCTTGGGCCAATACCAATCGAATGGTTATGGTGAGAACCAGGTTTGACCCACCGGAAGTGACTTTTATTGACAAAAAATTACGTTTTCCGAAGAAATTTAAATGGAATGGTACAATGATTAACAATGTTCTATTTAAAACATTGACGCTCATTTTACAATATTTGCGAACGCATTTAGATATATTATAATTTTTTTTTTGGTGATTGGACGGTTTTTGATCACTTTGATTCATGTATGTTTTGGGGGCGGGGCCATGTGAGATAATAATAATAATTTTCTTGTAAAATGTGCGCCAAATGCCAAGGAGTGAAAAATTTCAAGTTTAGAATTATAATTTGTACAGAACCTGTCCATCTTTTTAATTTCTAGTTTAGAATTATAATTTGTACAGAGCCTGTCCATCATTTTGATTTCTAGTTTAGAATTATAACTTGTACAAAGCCTGTCCATCTTTTTAATTTCTAGTTTAGAATTATATAATTTGTACAGAGCCTGTCCATCTTTTTATTTTCTAGTTTAGAATTATATAATTTGTACAGAGCCTGTCCATCTTTTTATTTTCTAGTTTAGAATTATAATTTGTACATATCCTGTCCATCTTTTTAATTTCTAGTTTAGAATTATAATTTGCACAGAGCCTGTCCATCTTTTTAATTTCTAGTTTAGAATTATAATTTGTACAGAGCCTGGCCATCTTTTTAATTTCTAGTTTAGAATTATAATTTGTACAGAACTTGTCCATCTTTTTAATTTCCCTCACAGTGATTTTGTATCTTTTGATTTTAATTTTATTATTATTGTGAAAAATATTCGGACGTTGATTTTGGTAATAAAAAAATATATTTTAATTTAGTTATACAATAAATTATTTTATTGAAGTTATACTTCTTTAGGCGCGTTATGAAAAAATTATGAGATTGAAATTTTAATTTGCGCGCGCACCTGTAACACAAAATTGTTAGTTCTGAAAAAATGATGAAGATGACATTAGTTATAAAAAAATAATGAGAGTTAAATTTAAATATTGTATTTTCTCATTCTATATTTATAGAACATAGTGGCTCAGCGGCAAGGCCCATGCTTCATAGTTGGTAGATTCTGAGTTCACTCCCGGGTGGGGTAGTATGTTTTTTTGAAATATTATTAAATTTATTTTTAAACTTCTCATTCCCACGCACGTACATAAGTACACGCACCCATGTTGTTTAACCTAAAAGTAAATAATTTAATCTACTTATACAATAAAATAGTTTATTTAAGTAAAAAAATATGCAAAACATCAAATTTTAAAATGGTAGCCAGGTAGTTATACAGGAGACTCCTCAGACTGCTGCTCTGTATGAATTAAGGAAAGCAACGTCAACCCCAAATAGAATTGAGAAAGGGTGGGAATAAAGAAGAACATCAATTGAGAAAATGAATACCTCTCTTTCTTTTCATGTCTCCTGGGGTACCACTTTACTTTACTGTTTACTTTTATTTCTTCTATTCCTGTTATTTGTCTTATCTACTCTCTTCTTTTTTTTATCTCGTAGTGTAATTCCTAATATCTCCCTTTCCATTGATCACA
>CM022877.1:4709436-4725547 GCA_012654025.1 Pachypsylla venusta
ATGGAAATTAAAGAACATTTGTAACAAATCGTCACCTATACTTTTTAAATCCCCCTATCCACACTGGAAGGTGCTATGGAAATTAAAGAACATTTGTAACAAATCGTCACCTATACTTTTTAAATCCCCCTATCCACACTGGAAGGTGCTATGGAAATTAAAGAACGTTTGTAACAAATCGTCACCTATACTTTTTAAATCCCCCTATCCACACTGGAAGGTGCTATGGAAATTAAAGAACATTTGTAACAAATCGTCACCTATACTTTTTAAATCCCCCTATCCACACTGGACGGTGCTATGGAAATTAAAGAACATTTGTAACAAATCGCCACCTATACTTTTTTGTGTGTTTTATTGTTTCTTTTTACTTTCTCTTCCTATAGAAGATAAAGTATTGTAATCGTGCAGAAAATTTGGACATGTTTTCTTCAAATGAAAATAATAACTCTTGTCAGGCCGATGAAGTTTTGAGATTTTCTCTAAAATTTCAATAAATTGAATTGGTTTTTTGTTTAAGGAAAGATTTAAATATTTTAATTTTCTTCGGATCGACTTGTTCAAATTTAGATGATTTTCTATTCATTTTAGAAAATTAAAATATTTAAGGAAAACAAAAAACCTAAAGTCACCAACGATATTCCTTTATTATAATTATTATTAATTATCATGCGCCGATATAGGGTGGGGCACAGGGGGCACGTGCCCCCCCCCCACAGTTTTTAAGCAGACGGTATTTCTCAAATTTCATTATACCTGATCACGTAAAAATTAAAAAAAAAAAAAATCAAATGAATGATGATCCGCTATGTCTTTTAGCCCATTGAGTGGAAGGGGGGCTCGTGCCCCTAAATAATTCTCAATCCTGAGACTTAATAGAAATTCGTATTATAAAATCGCCAAAAATTCTGTCATTCGTCATGGCACTTTTTTCCGGGTCCTACAACGGGGAGATGAGCTAAGGCAACTTTTTATTTTTTGGGTCCATGTTGGACGGTTGTACATACGCAATAGAGACATGGCTGTAAAATCTTTTCCTAACCTCTCTAATTGGGTTAAAATTGGTAAAAATTTTTTTCCCCGGTGTAAAACCCGTTATTAAGACAGAGAGAAACTGCAATCGAAAGATCTCAAGGTCAGCGTTCAACTATTAGGTGCTTTTATGTGCCCTAGAATGCATGTTGTAGCCATGAAAGGCATTTGTAGTAAACTTTACACCTTTTAACAAATTAGGAATCGTACCTAGATTGTATTAAAAAGTACTGCCCATGACTCGAACCCCCGGTCTCTGGGTTACGAGTCCCTCCCCCTCTCCCCTCCAAATTTTCTATTAGGTATATTGTGCCTCCCAAACCAAGAGGGCTATATCCGCGCATGTTAATTATAATATAATAAATTTAATTACAAATTCCTCTCTATGACATCATAATTTAATGCTAAACATTAAATTTTGTTTTGCAGATGAGTACATCAAATGCAGTTATTGTTTAAATATGTTAAATATGAATAATGAAAATTTACTTGTAGATCATGGTAAAACTTGCACTCAAATTTTCAGACCTGATAAGACGCACAAATATGCCTGCTTTGTATGCAATTTTCGTTCGACCGATTCATTCAATTTGAGACAACACATCAGAATTCATACCGGCGCCAAACCATTTAAATGTCTTTATTGTAATTATTCGTCTGCTCAAAATAGTAATTTGAAAAATCACGTGAAAATAAAACATTAAGATGAGAGAATTGATGATTTGGTAAACCTCCCGTGTGAACAAATAGTCCGTGTCTAACCCATATGAAATACTACCTGTACGGGTATAGAGTTGCCGAATCGAAAGAAGAATATCGACATTACCGATATTTATACTATCGAAAGCTTAATAACGATAAATGTTATTATCGAATTGTCGATTATTCATATATAATATCGGTTATATTGAATCCTTAATATCGATATTTGATTTATCGGTATAAATATCGACAGCTCTAACTCCAACAAGCAGCAAAGCAGCGTAATTTCTGACGTGGGTACCTCAATATTTATTTTTTTCGATATTGGAATCTTAATATCGATATAAAATATCGATTATATCGAAACCCGAATAGTCGATATTATTTTGGAGCGCGCGGCAGCTACAAAAAAACGGTAGCTACCAAGAGTATATTATACGCCACAGCTTACATCGCCGATTTCAGCTACTTCCAGAAGAAAAACTACACACCTCAGGATAAAAACTATTGCTTCTTGCGAATATAAAGTTTCAACAAAATCCTTTAAGTCAAATCGGAGATATAGGCTTCTGAAAAGTACACTTTTTTTCTCGTCGTCAATTCTTCTACATACTTTTTTGATTTTGACGCACCTACAGCCAAAACTACCGGACCGATTTTGATGAACGATAGCTCTTTTTTCTTGTGAGTGGTAGATGTGCCTTTTGTTACTTACATTGTCCATCAGTAGTCCCTTCAGCCCCAAATTTTCCAAAAACCCTCAAAATTGGGTATATTTATTTGATAGACTTGTAATATATTTTCGGAACCAATGAAGCGATATGTACGGTTGAGGTGTCACTTTAATCACCAAATCAAGCAGAGTTACATAATTAGTACCGAAAATATACAGGGTGTAATTTATCTCATATACAGGGTGTTATATAAGACAAATAAATTGTTAACAAGTTCAATTCTTCTTCCGTTAGGATTTCCTCGTATGATACATAATGAAATATTATTTTAACATTCAATTATTTATACCGGGTGTAAATATATTGATTATTGATAGATTGGTTTTCATAAATTTTGACTAAAAAATGTATTCCGTGAATCTGAAAGTTCAGACCAGAAAATGCTTAGCGCTCTCAGGGAAATCATTGGCTGGAAGATGGTTCCGCCGTTAGGCCCCGCTATAGGTACCTGGGGTGCATTTTTGAAATGTGCATTTATGGTATCATTTGGGGTGTCAAAACTGTTCTTAGGGAATTTTCTTTTGCAACTTTGTTAGTGCAGGCCCGATTTTTTTATTCGATTTTTGGATTCTACGTACCTTGAAACGTATAAAATATCAAATTTTGAGAGGGGTATTTTTTTTGTTTNAGTTTTTTTTTTTTTTTTTTTCGTGACGATTCCAAAGATTGATTATTGAAAATAATAAACCAAAAATTGGGAGAAAATTTTTTTTTGAGTGATGTGGTTGGTACATACGTCCTTCTACGTCACTGAGTACTCACAGGACTTTGAAAACTGAAAGGAACTCTTTTCAGACAAAAATTAAAATTATGTAAAGTGTAAATGTAGAATTTCTTTGTCGTAAGGCTCAACGGCATTTTCACAATTTTTGTGGATATCACAGCATTACTAAGAGCCTCCTGCACTAATAATCTCTTGTATATTCTAATCTTTTTACTCTGGTAATGCCACCACTGGTCGCTACTCATATTAAAGGATCCTCTAATCAATCGTCCTCACTAAAATGATTGCTCCCCGAAATCACAAGTACAAAGTCGAAAATTTCGCGATCCCAACGGGGATTGAACCCGGATCCCCCAAGTGTAATGCCAGTGTGATACCCACACTAGACCAGGAGGACTTTGTTGGACTTATTTTATGCTGAATAAAAATATCGATTTATGTTTACAGATGAAATCAAATGTAAACATTGTTTTAATTTTTTAGAAATCCGTAATGAAGATTCACTTGTAACACACGGAAGAAATTGTGATCAAATGTCAAGACTGGATAGGTCGTACACATATGTTTGTTTTGTTTGTAACTTTCATTCTAGAGAGTCAACCAAACTCAGGAGACACATCAGAACGCACACGGGAGTGAAACCTTTTAAATGTTTCTATTGTGATTACACTTCAAACCAAAATAGTAATGTGAAGAAACATATGAATATAAGGCACTGAGGAAATCTATACTTATGAAACGCAAAGCCCAGTTGGTATACTGACTGACTGATAATCAACGTAGCTCCACGATGGCTAAACGTAAAGACTTGAAACTTGGCACAAAAGTTCCTTTTAGTATATAGGTGCGTAATAAGAAAAAAAAATTAAAGTTCAAGTGGGAGAAAGTTACCGCCAAAAATGACGCTATTTAGCGGGTCTTTTTGCAATTTTTTTCTGGGCAAACTAAAAGAGATAACGAAAAATTACCGAGAATGGACCGATGGACCCCCCCAAAAAAGTATATAAGGACCCCATAAAAAATATAAAATTTGAAAATTTCCGGTTTCTCCCCGATTTATGGACGGTTTTCACCACCAAAAAATCGGAAATGAGAAGTACCACTTCGGGATGAGTGAGAATGTTGAAATTTGATACAAAGATGTTTCGAAGTTCAAAAAGTCATATCCTTGAATAAAATATTGAATTTTCTAAATAGGAGCGGTGCTCACTCTGAGGGTCGGTTCCACCAAATATCTAAAATTTCAGAAGATTTAATTTCGCGATCTCGAAATTGTTGTTGAATTTTGTAATCGTAGCCAAGCACGGGAAAACAGCTAGTATTATATACACATCAGCCGGGCTGGTTTGCAACAACTCGCCATGAGTTATTGATACTTGAGAATCCTTAGGGAGAATGCAGTAGCTTCTTCTAGCTTTCTGTATGGGCAATGGACTTTTGGGGGCCTTGGAAGTATTCTTGCCTTGGAAGTATTCTTTTAAAGTCCCCCTATCCACAGGGGACATAGGAATGATATAATTTAGTAGCTTCTCCTTGCTTTCTGTATGGTTAATGGAAAGGATATCCGTTTCCGACCCTGTAGCAATTGAAGGAAAATTGCGGTTTAATGTAGCTAGAGTAAACTAGCATACGTCGGGGTGCGACACCTGTTTGTAACTTATTCGCATACCCCTATTTTTTAAGTGTCGCTTGCCTTTTGATATTCTTGAAAAGTGTCAAATTTAGTTTCGTGTATTATGTTGTTCTTCTATTAAATGGTTGGTGTATATCACTGTTGATAGAGAGACCATAGTAGTAAGATAATAATAATAATAAAGAAAGAAAGAAGAAAACAGCATGGTCGGGTAAGGCTTTATATGCCGTATAAAATATTAATCCTTATCCAACCCTGCTCTAAGTCGCCTTTTACGACTGGTATGGATTTTTGGCTGCCTTAGAAGTATTCATTTTTAATTACCCTATCCTTAGGGGACAAGTTCCCGTTAGATCACTGTAGTTAAGCAACGTTCAGCAAGGTTGTACCATTTGGGTGTCCACGTACGTTCGCACCCCCGTGATGCTAGCTATTTTTCCGGCCAACCTCGGGCTGGGTGAGGTCGAAGTAGGTAGCTGGTTTGCAAGTTTCCATCGAATCAAGGGTAAAATATTAACTATTAAATTTAAACAAAACACTTACCAAAAACACTATTTAAATTCAAAGATTTGAAGGGTAAAAGTCCAGTCTCGAATGACCAATAGATGTTAAAGAGAAGTTGGGATTTTTGAAATTGATTTCCAACGTAACAGTTTAATGAATTTCTGTTTGCTTTTTTTTCCCTTTAACATAAGTTTTTGAATGTATTATCATTCGATATGGTCAAAATAAAACCCAAGTGTCCGCCATCGAAAATTATTTTTGAGATTTTCTTGTCATTGAATTATTTATTTTTAAATTAAATTAAAACAAAACACTTACCAGAAACACTATTTATAACGAAATATAGTTTTGATTCATTCGATTCATCATCAGACTAGTCAAGTCATCCTGCATCATTCGAGTCAACCTCCTTCCTTCCACTCGACTAGAATGATGATGAATCGAATGATTCGAAACTATATTTCGTTATAAATAGTGTTTCTGGTAAGTATTTTGTTTTAATTCAATTTAAAAAGTCTTGCACTCGGAGACCCAAATTTGAATCCTGATGGTGGCAAAAAGTTGTCACTGTGATTTGGATGTTTTCGGGGCCCACTCAGCCTAGTGAGCTCAATGAGTAGCTATGGAGATAAATGCACGCGCAAAGCGAACTGGTGCCAGCATTGTAGGTTAAATAAGAAAATTCAAAGGAATTGGATAACGATTGATATTGGGAAAATCCTACAATGCTGCAGGGAGCACCAAAGTTGTGACATAATGGCACAAAGAAACAGGATTTTTTTTTTTAAATTTAAAAATAAATATTTTTTAACACTTATAATTAATTAACATGTTATTTAAAGATTTAAATCTAACTGTCCTACAATACAACATAAACTTATCATATATATTGCATTTTATTTACAGGCACAATTAAATGCGGCTATTGTTCGAATCTTTTGGATATTAACAATGAAGATTTACTTGTAGATCATAGTAAATGTTGCACTCAAATCCCGAGACTTGATGGATCTTTTAAATATGCTTGTTTTGTTTGTAATTTTCATTCTGCAGTACCAAATAGATTAAGGAGACATATTCGTACACACACTGGACTGAAACCTTTTAAATGTCCCCATTGTGAACATAGCAGTGCTCAAAAAGCACACCTCAGAACTCATGTGATATTTAAACATAAAACGAATTTTTAGAAAGAACACTTCTCGTGATGATTTTTTTATTTTGATCTTATTATTGTTTAACTCTGCTAATGTGACACATGGGTTTATTATTTTATTGGCAAAAAAAATACCCTCCCCTCCCCCCAAAAAAAATATCTGGGGCTTATTAGACCCTATATTTGACATGCATACCAAATATCAAGTCTCTGACTCTTACCATTCTCTTTTTTAGACAGGATTAATGAAGACCGCTAAAAAGCGTTAAAAACAGACAGTGGTATATTTGATTGCACCCAAAAGTTTCGAAGCTTACTGAGACTCCAAATATGAAATACGTACCAAATTTCAAATATCTAGTAGCTCGTACCATTCTCTTTTTAGACAGCAATACTGAAAACCGCTAAAAAGCGGCAAAAACCGCCAAGGATATATTCGATTGCACCCAAAAGTTTCTAGGCACAGGCAACGTTAGAGCCTAGATGGTACCCTTATACCAAATTTCATCCAAATCGGTCAATACTAAGTGATAAAAGTGCCCATCGCGGCGTACGGCGCGGGGTACAAACGGATTTTTTTTATTCGATTTTTGTATTCTTTGTACCTTGAAACGTAAAATATCGAATTTTGAGGGGGGGATATTTTTTTCTTGACGATTCCAAAGATTCATAATTGAAAATAATAAACCATAATATTAACGTACAGACGCAAAAAACAACGTTGTTAATTGATAAGAATTTTCCTTTTCTCTTTTGTTTGTTGAAGAAAAAAAAACAAGTAAATAGTAGCACAATTGTTCACATAGAAGGTGGGTTTATACCTCAGGCGGCAGTGGCAGTCGAGTTAAACAAAGTACCATTAGCGCAGCACAACTTTTATATGAGGATTAATTAAAATAATTTTAAAATGAAGATGGGGCAACATAGGAATGTCGAAAAGGAAAATTACGTAAAAATCTATACTGCATACGTGATTCAATTTACAAGAAATAATTCTACAAAAGCTCCAACTTGCGATTCAATTTACAAGAAATAAATCTACAAAAGCTCCAACTTGTGATTTAATTTACATGAATCTAATTGTTCTACAATACAACATAAACTTATCATACATATTGCATTTTATTTACAGGTACAATTGAATGCGGCTATTGTTCAAATCTTTTGGATATTAACAATGAAGATTTACTTGTAGATCATAGTAAATGTTGCACTCAAATCCCGAGACTTGATGGATCTTTTAAATATGCTTGTTTTGTTTGTAATTTTCATTCAGGAGAAGCAAATAAATTACGGAGACATATTCGAACACACACTGGACTGAAACCTTTTAAATGTCCCCATTGTGAACATAGCAGTGCTCAAAAAGCACACCTCAGAACTCATGTGATATTTAAACATAAAACGAATTTATAGAAAGTTCTAAGCCCGTGAAAATAAAGAAGGTTTGGTTTTATAGGAAAGACGTCCAGTCTCTAAAAAGCTCTGCTTCAAATTAATGATGATAGGTCTCCAGAGCGAAATGCGATCTTCTACGAAGTTTCTATGGATACTGTGAGAAGCAAACGAAAGATACCATGCCAGGAAAGGGTACAGCTGACTCTCTGGCAAAGAACAAAAGATTGTGCCATGGTAGAATTAAGGAAAGCAACGCCAACCCCAAATAGAAATGGGAAAGGGTGAAATTGAAGAAGAAGACTAATTTTTAGGAAAAAAATTCAATGACAATTTTAACTAGATATTGTTTAACTAGATTTGAACTTCCCGTCTTGGATGGCCAATAGATGTTAAAGAAACGTTAAGCCAAATTGAAAAAAAAAATTGAACTTCCGTTTTGAATGACCAATAAATAGATGTTAAAGAGACGTTATGAAAGAAAGAAAAAATTGAACATTCCTAGGGAATCTAAATTTGTCAGTATCGCTTTTTAAAAAAGAAGAAAGTGTTTCCTCTTTTTAAAAAATATTTCCTTGTTTGAAAATATATACGATATTTTTCTTGAATAATTTCTAATTAAAAAAAAAAATACAATCAGTGATTGGTAAAAGTAAATTTGTTCATTAATTTTATTAAGAAAAAATAAAAATCCCGCAATGAAAACTTTCAAGGAACAAGTCTGAAACTAAAATGGATTTATAACACTTTATTATTTTTTTCTTTAAAAAAGAAAAAAAANGTATAAAAATAGAAAGAAATTGACAATATCGATACAAAGTTTAATTAATTAAGAATTGAATTTAGAAAAGCTCACCAGCAAATTATGTTATTAATTTGAGTTTGAATTTTAATTTTAGCATTTAATTATAAGTTCTAATTTTAATTTAATTAATTCAACTTGGAATCGATATTTTCAATTTCTATTATATTTTTATATCTTACGATTCTTTACAAAATTTTCAATATTTACTAGATATATTGTAACCATAACATAAATATCACAATTTTACGTTTGTACAACAAAACGCTAAAAAGATAAAACTCATTTTTAAAAGCACAATAATGGGCCTCAAACTTTTTCAAAATCGAAAAGCCCCTAACACCAGCCATAACATATCAAAATTTTACGTTTCCACAACAAACCATGCGAATATTGTAAAATAAAATTACGAAAAAATGATGAGAAATCTCTTGTTGAACATTGTAAAAATTGTAATGTCATGGAGAGACCTGATATATCATACAAATACGTATGCTTTTTATGTTGTATTTTCCATACAGCTTTTTCAGGCAACATGAAGGTTCATATAAGAATTCACACGGGCGCTAAACCATATAAATGTGAATTTTGCGATTATGATTCATCTCAAAAAAGTAATTTTAAGAGACACATGGGTTTATTTCATCACGATAGTTCAATAGTTTTTGATAAATCACAAAATAGAAGAAGAAAAAGAGTTGTAGATCCCAGATGATAGATTTCATTTTTGTACCATTTCCCCTGTGGATATGGGGGACTTAAAAAGAATATTTCCAAGGCAAGCAAATCCATGCCAGTCGTAAAAGGCGACAAGGGGCAGGGTCGGAAACGATATCTTTTCCATTACCCATGTGGAAAGAAGGGAGAAGGTACTGCATTCTTCCTATGTCTCCTGTGGATAAGGGTACTTAAAAAGAATACTTCCAAGGCACTCAAGTCTATGTCGGTCGTAAAAAGATCGGTCATGGCGAGCCCACGGCTGTTAACTGATAATTGCTATACTATTTGTATAATGGTCATACAACCATCTGGAGCTGGTTTCCTTACGGCTATTAACCTATGATGATCATTATTTTCACATTCCATTTATTATTAGTGGAGGCGCCATTTTTCCAGGACGATTATTTGCACGTAGATATTGAAAATTACTATTTCCGTTGGTACGATAGTCCCCCTATTAACAGTTCCATTACCCATGCAGAAAGCAAGGAGAAGCTACTGCATTGTCCGCGAGGCTTCTCAAGTATCAACAACTCATGGCGAGTTCTTGCAAAGCAGCCCTATGGCTGTTAACCTATGATAATGAAATACTTTTAAGAAGCATGCACACAGCACAGTGAAAGTGTGATCTCACAGTGATTTTAATAACACCCGTCAGTGTTTGCTCCATGTTGAGCCAGTAAAATATTTTCATGTCAAATCACTGTGAAGATTGGCCAACGTCTAGCAACGACCAGCGAGGTAGTGGGTGTCCACGTGGGATTGCGCCCTCGTGATGGTGGCTATTTTCCGGCCCAACCCAGGCTGGGTGAGGTGAATATGGGTATCTGGTTTGCAAGTTTCCAGCGAATGGAGGGTAAAACCACCGTCTTAAATGACTAATTGGTGTTAAAGAGACGTTAAGGAAGAAAAAAAAAACTGTGAATATCACGGTACGGCGTTGGAAAGCACGGTCACTGACATTTGCTCCTTTACACTGTGACTTAAGATTGATCAGAGAATTTTTTTACAGTTTTTACATGTGTATTATTGTGGCATTTATTTCTAATACTTATAATAAATCCATTTAAAAATGTTATTTCCGTGTGTATTTGTAAACTAGAGGTGGTATCACACTATTTGTCATGATGACAAATTTTGTCATTTTTTCGACTTTAAACGGTACCAAACAGTGTGATCAGCGAATATATTTGATTAAATTCGCTATTTGATTGCTTTCATATCAAACACAAAAGTAACCAAAATTTATCTGAATATTCTGATAGGGTTGAAAAACTCGTTTGTCATGTTTGACCGTTTTTGAAAACTATTTCATTTAACTTACATTTAAAAAATATTTCTGAGGCGTTTGTGGAGTATCTTTTTATTTCTAAAGAATTCCCGTTCATATGAAATATATATTTATTACAGATTATGTTATTTGCCAATATTGTCGTAGTAAGTTTACATGGGATGATGAAAATTCTATTGCAAATCATTGCAAATCTTGTACGTATATTACAAGAGATAATTTATCTGTCAAATATGTTTGTTTTATATGTCAAACTTTCCGTACAAGGCATACGGGAAATATGAAGAAACACATCAGAACACATTCAGGAGCCAAACCATATAAATGTCATATTTGTCATTACAGTGCTGCTCGCAAGGACGTTTTAAAGCATCATATGTTCATCAAGCACTTTTATGACTGATAGAAGATGTTAAGAAATATAAAGAAACACAGCAGCACACATTCAGGAGTCAAACCATATAAATGTCATATTTGTCATTACAGTGCTGCTCGCAAGGACGTTTTAAAGCATCATATGTTCATCAAGCATTTTGATGACTGATAAAAGATGTTAGGATGTTATATCGATAATATCGAATGTCGATATTAAGATTTCTATAATATAGAAAAAAATATCGATATTGAAAAAAAAAATTATTAAGTTAGCACCTTATACAGGGTGCGGCAATTAGTTCTCCCACTTTTCAAAAAATCGTGGGAGGGAAAGTATTAGTGGAAGAGCGTGGGGTTTTTTGATATTCAACACCAAATGACTTCTATTTTTTAGGTGTGGCAATGGTTTGGTCGTGCGAGTATCGTGCGTTTGTTGTCAAGGTGTATTTTTAAAAAAGTGAATCCAGTTTAGCTACTCAGAGGGCGTTCCGCACAAGGTATGGTTTGCACTCCACTGATCCAGTTCCTGATAGGAAAACAATTTTGAGTTGGGTTCACAACTTTTAGGACCACATCATCAGTTTTCGTCCAATGTTCCCCGGTCACGTAATCTCCTAACGGCATGACATTTGGTGGATCCCTCGCTCGCCGGATTTGAGTCCCTGTGACTTCTTCCTGTTGGGTCACATCAAGGCTGAGGTCTTCAAACATCGCCCTGGGACATTTGAAGAGTTAAAGCAGGCGATTCTGGAAGAAATCATACAAACTGATGCTGGTATGCTGACGAGAGTCATGGAAAACTTCCGCGACAGACTCCAAATGTGCATCAATCGCCAAGGCCGCCATTTAGACGATTTTATTTACAAAACGTAGATGAAAAAAAAAAAAAAAAAAAAAAAAAAAAAAAAAAAAAAAAAAAAAAAAAAANATACATAAGCTTTCAGGACTCATTTCAATTTCTCAAATATCCCATTTCGTTTTTGTTTACCAGCTCTTTCAAATGTAGGAGAACTGATTGCTGCACCCTGTAATTAAATATCTTTTATAACGTAAATATAAGTTCTATTTCAATTTGCTCAATAAATAAAAAAATCATTAGTACGTACCCTTTGTGATTTTCTTCTTGCAGATTTCTTTAAATTTTTATAATTTTCTTCTTGTGCGTCCATTTTCATCAATTTTTCAACTGATATTATTTGGGGCTAATTTCCTGGTTGGAGATACTAATTTTCAGTTTCCTAAGCTTAAATTTTTATTTAAATTTTACTTTTAATTTTGGTAAACATGTTCGAAATTCATGTTTGAAAAATCTCGAATTTTATTTATTTTATTTTTTTCAAATATTTTCAGATATGTTCAAATGCAGATTTTGTTTTCATCATTTATGCAAGACTGATGAAAGTGCCCTTGTTGAACACTGCAAAGCTTGTTTGAATGTAGATAGACCTTATTCATCATATAACTACGTCTGTCTCATATGTATATTCCATACCTCTCATGCTGGAAACATGAGAAAACATATCAGAATTCATACTGGCTCCAAACCATTTAAATGTGATTATTGTGAATATTCTTCTTCTCAAAAATCACATGTTCATCAACATATGCTAATAAGACATTCGGATTAGATATATATATATATATATATATATATAAATATTTTATTTGGCTTAACGTCCCTTTAACATCTATTGTTTGTTTGAGATCGGGGGATATACCCTCTATTTGCTAGTCATTTGCATACCGGCTACCCTTATTGTTACCTCACCCAGCCTGAGTTGACCCGGAAATATAGCTAGCATCCACGAGAGCTCTAACTAACGTGGACATCTACAATAGTACATCCTCATTGGACGTTGTTTAACTTCAGTGATCTAACGGGCACTGGTGTATTAATAGTGCCATAGATGCTGGCTGATTAGATAGTTTAATTTGGCTCTAGTTCGAATTTTTATCCGTGCCGTAAAAGCAAATGGCCGTATAGTTCCAAAAATATTTTTTTGGTGAAAATTTAAAAAACTGATGAAATACGACAACCTTCTCATCTTCTAACCATTGTGGACTTACATATCGGTTACATTTATTTTTTTATAATTAAAAAAAAAAAAAAAAAAAAAAAAAAAAAAAAANAAAAAAAAAAAAAAATGCTACAAATCAAAAGTATGTCACTTGTAATATTGACTTTTCAATATTACCAGATTTTTTTTTCTGGTTTGCAGTTGTTTTCCCGTTCGAAGCATTGTTGTGTTTATACTATAATAAATATATCATCTAATCATTTACTTCAAACTAAAATCATTTACTTCAAACTAAAATTGAAGTGTGTAATTATTCATATTTGTCATGTATGAGTCTAAAATTTTGCCACAATTATTTTGATGTATTTGTGTTGAATTTGTGTGTTTTGGTTATATATACCAAAAGATAATGGACTTATGAATTGTACTGTTTTGTTTGAAGGATACCTGTATTACCTGTGTCTAATATATCTCCCACCGTTGCATTAAAATCATGTCATATGTATTGTTTTTCAGATTTAAAATGTCAATTTTGTTTCAGTTTGTTAAATCAATTTGATGAAAGCTCTCTTGTAGATCATACAAAAAGTTGTGTCCAGTTGACAAGGCCTGACATATCATACAAATACGTTTGTTTTTCTTGTAACTTTCATACTTTCCATGCGGGAGATTTAAGAAAACATATCAGAACGCATACAGGAGTGAAACCATTTAAATGTGATTATTGTGAATATTCGTCTTCTCAAAAATCACGTGTTAATCAACATATGCAAATAAGACATTTGAGTTAGAATTTCGGTCCAGTTCATATTTATATTTAACTTTGCCAAAAACACCAGTGTTGCCAGATGGGCTGGACCATTTGGCCCCAGATCGAATGCATAAAAGCCCTAGATTTGAAAAAAAAAACCGAGATTTTTTTCAAGCCCTAATTAATTTGATATAGGGTTGGGCTTTGGGATATCGGAACGATTATATCGGATATATTGGAAAAATAATTTCTTCCAAAGTTTTTTAAAAATCATATTTAATAAGCAGCTTAGGTAAGCGACTAAGCGCTCCTAACATTCAACTTCCAAAGCATGGGTTCGATTTCTGTCGTGTTTTTTTTTCTCAAAGGAAAAAAAAAGTTTACAGAACGGCAGGCTATCTTCCTACCTATCTTTCTTCTCTATATGCTTTATACAAGCATATTTTATTTTGAGATGCAATCTTGCAAGCTGTGTCGTGGACTGAAAATCATTAGGGTTGTATAAGAAAACGTTGAAAAAGGGGAAATACCCCAATGAGGCCACTTTTGCTAATTTCCGATTAATCGGATAAAAACATCGGAAAAAAACGTCTGATATATTTATATAAATTTCCCAACCCTAATTTGATAAAAAATTAAATATTATTCCAATTTTCTCTCTTTTCACTATTTTCACTATTTTATTTTTCTCTCACTAATCTTCACAGTTATTTTATAGAATTATGTGATTTGCCCATCACAAGATTCGAATCGTGCCAGTGCATTATCCATCACATCTTGAACAGATTCATACAAATGTAGGGAGTTGATTTGTAACCATTCTTGAGAAGAAAAAAAACTGTAGGTTTTTAGGGAAAAATGGAAAAGGCACTAGAAAATTAAAAAAGAACTAGTTCAAAAAATGAAAAACCTAGAAAAAAACCCTAAAATTTAGGGACAGGGGGGGTATTTTTTTTTCCTCGTGAAGATTCCAAAATTTCATATTGAAAATCATCGACCCAATCGCTTGAGGAAAACAGGAAAAGAACATGTAGATGATTTCTTGCGTTCTCGAGTGATGAACATATTTATATTTTTTTTTTCAAATGCTTATCATAATCTTCCCAAGAAAACTGGTTGTTAGAAAAGAAAGTCCGTTGAACCTTAACATTAGACTATCAAAAAATAACCTATGATGATGACCTCCCATTGCTGCAGTAAAAACATGGAAAATGTATTGTTTTTCAGATATTTTGAAATGTCAGTTTTGTTTCAGTTTGTTAGAGAAATCTGATGAAAGCTCTCTTGTATATCATACAAAAAGTTGTGTTCAGTTGGCAAGGCCTGATTTATCATACAAATACGTTTGTTTTTCTTGTAACTTTCATACTTTCCATTCAGGAGATTTAAGAAAACATATCAGAATTCATACTGGAGCCAAACCATTTAAATGTTATTATTGTGAATATTCTTCCTCTCAAAAAACACATGTTCATCGACATATGCTAATAAGACATTAGATATTTGTATTTCACTCCAAAATCTTATATCTAATATATAAAATTGAATGTGTGTGTGTCCTTTATGCATTCCGAAACTACCTATCCGATGGCAATGAAATTTGGCACAGTTGATGGGTGCATTCCTGGGAAGATTTTTGTCTGGGTGCCATTCCTCTACTGATAAGCTACACCAATTAGGGAGAAACAATGAATGGGTGACACCAAAAAACCGTTTTTCGATCTAAATGACATTTTTTCTCGAAATTTGTCACGACGACCAATCAACTCAAAGCGAGAAAGTTTTAGGTGACATCTTAATACTTCATTTAGGACATATTTTGCAAAATTGTGACTAGCCATTCCGGAGAATATATTCATATTTTAAAAACATCGTTTTTGGAATATTTTCATATTTATAAATATCGTTTTTGGAATATTTTCATATTTATAAATATCGTTTTTGGAATATATTCATATTGTAAAAAGATCGTTTTAAATATTACGATTATTGTGAATTATAATTATGTTTGCGCATGCGCATACTACTATCTATATTTTTTTATTAATTCATTTGATAAGAAGGGGCATACCAAAAGTCAAGTATTTCGGGGTATTTGAAACGAATCTTTTTTTTTAGTTGGGTACCCGCATCGAAAGAATACATCGTTATTACCGCTATTGATATCATCGAAAACGAAAATATCGATAAGCGATATTATCGGCTGGTCAAATATCGATATAAAATATCGATTTTTTGTAAACTTTAATATCGATATAAATATCAACAGTCCTA
>CM022877.1:4755539-4772495 GCA_012654025.1 Pachypsylla venusta
AAAAAAAAAAAAAAAAAAAAAAAAAAAAAAAAAAAAAAAAAAAAAAAAAAAAAAAAATAGGAGACTCTTCAGTCGCGATTTTTTTCTTTCCACTTGTATCTATGAAATTTATATTTGGTTTGCTATCTTCTAAAACTCTCCAATTATTAAAAGTGATATTATGTCATATTTTAAAGTTTGCTAAAAGATTTTATGTCATGTTTAACTTGGGGAAGGTTTTTGGTCTTCTATACTATCCACATATTTTAAAGATTTTTCTGTCATGTCTCTATTGGTCAAGGTTGTTATCTTCTGTTAAGCTATCCATGTTCTAATGATATTATGTCATATTTTATTTGGGAAGGTTTGTTCTATCATCATCATAGGTTAACAGCCGTGTGCTTGCTTTGCAACAACTCGCCATGGATTGTTGTTGATACTTGAGAATCTTTACGGATAGTTTCTCCTTGCTTTCTGCATGGGTAATGGAAAAGATATCGTTTCCGACCCTTTCATGTTGTCGCCTTTTACGTCAGTCGTAAAAGGCGACTTGGAAATGGATGCGTTGGAATTATTGTTTTTAAGTCCTCCTATCCACAGGGGACATAGGAAGGATATAATGCAGTAGCTTCTCCTTGTTTTCTGCATGGGTAATGGAAAGGATATTGTTACCGACCCTGCCCTTAGTCGCCTTTTACGACTGACATGAATTTGGTCGCCTTGGAAGTATTCTATAAAGCGGTTCAAATTTTAAACTTGCTATCTCATGCCTTAATTCGTGAAGGTTGCTATCTCCTACAAAAAGGTCCAATTTGAAATTTGTGGTTCAGTTTTGGCAGATTAATTTTCTTGTCATGTAAGTTGAAGTCGTCAGTTGGGCTTTATGAAAGCCCAATAATTTTTCCACGATGATAATTAAGTTTCCCAGATTGTTTTCAAGTTTCTAATTTTTTGTTCATTATGGTGCTTTAATATCGTCATTGTTGTCTCTGATTTCTATAAACAATGCGTTTGTAAATGTTGTACACTTATCCAGTGAAGAGCAGACTGAAGATAGGGTTTCTTACTTTGTTGGAATGCAACATTGACGGATACTTTTTATAGTCCAGTGAAGAGCAGGCTGAAGATAGGATTTCTTACTTTGTTGGAATGCAACATTGACGGACACTATTTGAAGTCCGGTGAAGAGCAGACTGAAGATAGGGTTTCTTACTTTGTTGGAATGCAACATTGACGGATACTATTTATAGTCCAGTGAAGAGCAGGCTGAAGATAGGGTTTCTTACTTTGTTGGAATGCAACATTGACGGATACTATTTATAGTCCAGTGAAGAGCAGGCTGAAGATAGGTTTTCTTACTTTGTTGGAATGCAACATTGACGGACACTATTTGAAGTCCAGTGAAGAGCAGACTGAAGATAGGGTTTCTTACTTTGTTGGAATTTTTATTTTTGTTGTTCCAGATTTCTTCAACTGCAATTATTGTTCGATGTATTTATCAATGACAGACGAAAGAGGACTAATTGAACATTCTAAAACGTGTCTTTATATTCCAAGACTAGATGTATCATATAAATTTACTTGTTTTTTGTGTTCATTTCACTCTTATAATTCAGGCGATATGAAGAGACACCTAAGAAAACATACCGGCGTTAAACCATTTAAATGTGAATATTGTGATTTTTCTTGTTCTCTAAAGTGTAATATGAAACAGCATATGATGGTTAGACATTAACTAAGAAGGTTAGGTAGTAATTATTTATAAGCACATTGCAAGGTGCTCATTATGTCACAAAGCTTTTGGGCATCATAGCATTACAAGATATTTTCAACATTCAATCCAGTATCTCTAAGAGTAAGCTAGACTTTAATAATTTTTACCTTATAATGCTACCACTTACCGCTATTACCATAACTACTTAATTGACCTCAGGAGGCTGAGTATTAGTTACCCCCAAAGACTACCAGAACAAGTGGCTCTTAAGATGGTTGGTTCTTCGCACTGGGGTTACTCGTGCCCCCAGGGACGCCCATCAATACCGTTCCGACGACAACTCACTGTATTTTCCTACCGTTGGAGGTGCACATTCCAGCCGCGCTGCTAAAGATACTTCTTCAAAGGGTTAGTATATAAATCTTAGCTGTACCCTGAAGTATCTGATCGTTGTCCTCTATGTATGCTAACTGCTCATCATTTATTCATCTGTCCATCAAGCCCAAACCAATCTCGAGCCGTCAGCATTATGGACAGATCCTGTTGGAATGGCCGCCTTCCTTTACGTTTAGATTCAGTGACAATCGTTGAGAACGTTAACAACGAATAATTCGAAAAAAACCTTTTTCAAATTTTTGACCCGTCCAGAAATCAAACCCGGAATCTTATATTTATGGTTAGGTCATATATTGTTAAAAACTTTTTTAAAAAAATATTCATGGATTGAAAATACGGCTCAATTTTTTTATTCATGATAATGGACGGGCATAAATTATAATTTTATGTAAAATTTTTTATAATTGTTATTTTTTAATAAATTAAAAACAAAATGTAAACCTATAATTTCTTTGTCGCACGTTCTTTCAGTACAGTTTAAGGATGTCCCCAGAAAGCCACTTACTTACTTATCATATAGCATATCACACATTATGCGATTCAATAAAATAAAATTCGACTTAATTGCTCCATCTGGGGTCTGGAACCGGGGAGGAGTGTTTGGCAAACCTTTTTTTATTGGCCGTCATGAATCCGTTTTGGACAGT
The DNA here is from genome assembly GCA_012654025.1 of Pachypsylla venusta. Classification (NCBI taxonomy): domain Eukaryota; kingdom Metazoa; phylum Arthropoda; class Insecta; order Hemiptera; family Aphalaridae; genus Pachypsylla; species Pachypsylla venusta. Next base: position 4,758,276 of record CM022877.1, read on the forward strand.
TTTACATACGCAATAGAGGCATGGCCGTAAAAACGTTTCCTAACCTTTCTAATTGGGATAAAATTGGTTAAAAAAATTCAAAGGGTTGCCAAACACTTCTCCCCGGCTCCAGAACTCTCGATCAGCGGACTTTCATAAGAACCAGTGTATTTGTTTTTTCCTTGCTTATATAAACAATGTTTGATATGCTATAAGATAAATAAGTATGCGGCTGTCTGAGAGCATCCTAATGCTTTTATGAATTCCGATAACTAGGGATGTCGATATTAACAATAAATCGATAATATCGAATATCGATATTGGGTTTCAATACAATCGATATGTTATATCGATATTAAAATTTCAATCATATCAATAATAACGAAAACAAAAAAAATTGGTTTCGAAACAAAACAAAAAAAAATGTTGTCGTACTTACCTCAGAAATTATGCTGCTTTGTTGCTAGGGCTGTCAATATTTACATCAATAATATCGAATATCGATATTAAGGTTTCGATATAACCGATATTTTATATCGATATTCGGTCATCCGATAATATCGCTTATCGATATTAAGCTTCCGATAGTATTAATATCGGTAATATCGATATGCTTCTTTCGATTCGCCTACCGATTACTCATTAGGAGTAACTTCCGAATTCTAATCCCGTTTTTTGTTTCAGATCAAATTAGTTGCAACTATTGTTCAATGAATTTAATCATATCTGACGAGAGTCTACTTATAGATCATTGTAAAAGTTGTAGCAACATTGAAAGGCTGCAAACATCATTTTTAAGTATAACAAATGAGCCTAAATCTTGGGGTACCAGCTTTCTTCCTAAAAGAACCCNATTGGGTCACATTGTTCCAAGAAATAAAATTCGATTATTGNAGCAACATTGAAAGGCTGCAAACATCATACAAATACGTTTGCATTAAATGTACATTTCATTGTTATAACTCGAATGCTATGCGACGACATATCAGAACTCATACTGGAGTTAAACCATATAAATGTAACTTTTGTAATCATAGAAGTTCTCAAAAATGTCATCTTACAACACATGTGGCTATTAAACATTCAATCATGTCCAATCTATAATAATAAAACTCAATGTAACGATAGATCTATATTTAACTCTCGCCATTTCCCATACGATGGTTTCCTTTTTTCCCTGTTTTGATTATTTTTTAAATAAATCAGTCTTGCAATGAATTTCAATATGCCACACAGGTATGTCAGTCAGACCAAAAAACATTCCCAAAATTGGCAATAAAGTTCAATGAAAACATGAAGTGAATAGTCGAATGTACGTAGAATTAAATGGGCAATCCGAAAATGTAATAAAATTCAGGTCGTCCCATTTAAGAAAATGAGGTTGACCTTCATCTGACCTTGAAGGACAACCTTGACAAGTCATCCAAGGTCATCATAATACGTCCCTCTCTTTTTCATGAACATTCGGTTAAAATGATTTTTTTTGTGACTCCAACAGTTTCGGAATAAATTGAGTTGGTCACTTAAAATGGGACACCCTGTACATATAGTGAAACATTAACATGTCGTTTTTTTACAGATATGTCGCCATTCAAATCAACCCTGTAGAAGATTATAACCAATGGTCAGATTTGAATATATCAAATTTGNTACGCCCGCTTCGCTTGGCGCCTTATAGGCATGGCCGTTTATAGTTTTAACCCCTTTTTTTTGCGATAAAAAGTAGCCTATGTCCTTTCCTAAAGTTTAGTCTATCTCCATACCAAATTTCATCAAAATCGGTTCAGTAGTTTAAGCGTGAAAACGTAACATACGTACAGACAGACAGAGTTACTTTCGCATTTATATATTAAAGTATGGATTAAATAAGGTGAAGGAATTTTGTGAGGTCATTTTGTTCATGAAGATTGAAAAAGGTGTTGGTTGGCAGGGCCGCCGGGAGAAAACTCCGGGTCCGGGAGTAAAAAATTACAACCCCCCAAAAGTCCGGAGGTACTACCCCCCCCCCCCTCGGTGGCCCTGTTGGTTGGTAAAAGTTTCCTCTTTATGCTTCATTCTTTTGTTAAACTGTGTGTGGATTTTAATCAATGTATAACATTGTGTACAATATGCATCTTGTAAACTAAACGTGTGCTTTGCTTCTTCATAATTAAAATAATATTTGAGTTGTTGTTTTGCATTCTGACCATTTAGACTGCGGCATATTACAGAGAATCCTGGACAGGAAAAATCCCTTTTTTCAAAATCCTACCATTTTTAATCCCCTGATATTCTTATTTTTCCCCTTTTTAATCACTTTCAAAAAGTGTAGTGCTCAAGCAAGATTGCTCATTAAGGCATGGCCGTAAAAACGTTTCCTAACCTGTCTAGTTGGGTTAAAATATGTCAATAAAGCTAACAAGTAAACATAAAAAGTTAAAAATAAAAGAGGCGGCCGGAGTGATATTGCAAATTGCAAGCCACAAATGGGAAAGATCCCGCGTGTCTGAAAATCCCTTATTCCTTGTCCAGGATTCTCTGTGATATGCCGCTTTCGACCATTTATGGTGTAAATTTCGTTATTTTTGGTTTTCGTTGTTTAAGTTTCCGTACCTAATATATAAAGGATTCTAACAAAACTCGTTTTAACGAATAATAACGTGGTGTTGGTTATAAGTTATAATCTAAAAGCAAAACAGTATTGTTCAGAAATTCATTAAATAATTTTCAGTAATTTTATCTGCAGAGATGAAATGGCCAGGANGTATATAAATATCTGTAAAATAAATCATAGAACGTCTTCTATGCAGTAAGGGGCTGATTCTATGCAGTAAGGGGCATAGAATCAGCATAGAAACTCACACTGCCTGTTCCAACGATCTTTCTCCCTTAATATACCATCATTGTTTATGATCGAATTCTGATTATCTGATGTACCTACGTAACTGAATCATCGTTCTCAGGCGGCTCGTCAGGTTATATATACTTGCTAACCATTTTATAACTTCAGACAAAATTACTGCAAATAATTTAGTGATACTTATGTCAGTGTTAGTTAAATAAAAACTCTGCCAATGTAACACATGGGTTTATTTTTTACTGGCTAAAAAAATACCCCCCCCAAAAGAAAAATCTGGGGATAAGTAGACCCTAAATTTGACATGTATACCAAATTTCAAGTCTCTGGCTCTTAGCATTCTCTTTTTAGATAGCAATACTGAAAATCTCTAAAATGCGTCAAAAACCGACGAGGGTACATCTGATTCCACTCAAAAGTTTCGGGGCACAATGCCCAGATGGGACCACCTATATACCAAATTTCATCCAAATCGGTACTTCGGACAAACGGATTTTTTCATTCGATTTTTGGATTCTACGTAACTTGAAACGTAAAATATAAAATTTGTAGGGCGTAAATACCCCCCCCCCCATTNTCCCCCCCCCCCTCATTTTTTTGAGGGGGGGTATTTTTTTAGCCAGTGAAATAATAAACCCACGTGTCACATTGGCAGAGTTTTTTTTTATCATTTTCATTACTTGTAAAAAAAAATCATCCATACCACGCCATTTTCATTTTGTCATTGTTTTGCAGATTCCTTCCAATGCTCATTATGTTTTCATGTTCTATTCTTATCAAATGAAGACTCAATCGTAGACCACTCTAGAACATGTATTAATGTTAGAAGATTAGATCCAACTTATAGATTTGCATGTCCTGTGTGTAGATTTCATACGCCCCATTGTGGTGATATGAGAAAACATGTGCGAACGCATACGGGTACCAAACCATACAGGTGTAAACAATGTAAACAATCTTTTTCTCGAGAGAATCATCTCAAACGACATATAATCAAAATACATCTGTCGGGGTTAAATGAGAAATTGGGGTTAAATGAGCGTCGTGAGAAAATTTAAGTTTAAAGGAGCATTCACACTACGGACTATTGAAAGTGTCAATCTTCACAGATTTTCACAGTGATTTGATAAGAAAAACTCTGCCAATGTGACACATGGGTTTATTATTTTTCTGACAAAGAAAAGNAATAACATTTGGGTTGCCGTATCGAAAAAAGAATATCGATATTACCGATATTGATATTATCGAAAGCTTAATATCGATAAGCGATATTATCGAATGGTCGACTATCGGTTATATTGAAACCTTAATTCGATATTCCATATTATCATATAAATATCGACAGCCCTAACTTCAACAAGCAGCAAAACAGCGTAATTTCTGATGTAGCTTAATATTTTTTGTTTCGAATGTTTCGATACCGATATTTTTTTTCGATATTATCGATAATATTGAAATCTAGCAACGTATACATATTACTTAATTGTCTTAAAGCGCCTGATGTTCCTAAAAAAACGACCAGAAGCAGGAAGTTCGAAAACTTATCTTAAAATTTTTGACAATTATCAATATGTTGTTTCTTTGTGTTATTACATTACAATTTTGGTGCTCTCTGCAGTTTTGTAGGATTTTCCCAGTATCAATCATTATCCAATTACTGGTGAATTTTCCTATTTTACCTACAATTCTGGCACCGGGTCGCTCTGCGCATTTATCTATATTGCTACTCATTGTCCTCACGAGGCTGAGTGGGCCCCGAAAACATCCAAACCACGGTGACAAATTTCTGCCCCTTCCAAAATTCGAACTGAGTCTCCCGAGTGCAAGCGTAGTGACGACTGAGCCCTGGGATACCTTTAGACACATCAAGGCTGGTTTAAGAATATCAATAAAAGGAACCATACTTTCTAGAAAACCAAGTGTTTTCAAACGCGGAATATTTGTGTTTGGAACTATAAATAAGAACAAATGAATATTTTTTTCTTAAATGCAATGTCTTTCCTGAAGGAAGTTTCCGATTTGTTTAACTTTATTTTGAAAATAGATTTTTATTTAATAAAGCAAGAATTTCAATCATTTTTATCTGAAAATGTAAATGTATATTTCTTTATGTTATTATGTCACAATTGTTGGTGGACATCATTGCTTTACAAGGTATTCTCAACAATCACTCCAAAATCACTAAGATTAAGATAAATTTTTAACAATTTTTACCTTATAATGCTACTACTCAGATTTCCTCAAGAGGCTGAGTTACCCCCAATCATAACTAGACCAAGTAGAAAATTTGAAAAAACCTTTATCAAATTTTTGACCCGGAATCTCCTTGGTGAAAGCACTTTGCCACGGAGACTTTTTATCTGAAAATTTTAGAGAACTTTTAAAATTCAAATGAGTCAATATGTATTTTTTTTTTTCTTTTCTTAACCTCTCTTTAACATCTACTGGTCATTCGCTGGAAACTTGCAAACTAGCTACCCACATTGACATCACCCAGCTTTGGTTGGACCAAAAAAATAGCCAGCATTACGAGGGCGCGAACCCACGTGGTCACCCACATGGAACAACTTCGCTGGACGTTGCTTAACTTCAGTGATTGTACGGGAACTGAAATACAACGTGCCATTGCCATAGAAGCTGGCTCGTAACCTCCATGGTGTTATGCGCACTCTGCCCCGGAGACAACCCTCAATTTCAAATGAGTCAATTTTGTAAATCAAAATTTACTTTTATTATTTTTTTACAGATCAAGTCCAATGTAAATATTGTCAAATGTTTTTGCAGAAATCTGATGAAAGTTCATTAGTAGATCATAGCAAAACTTGTCCAAACATTTCGAGACTAAATATTTCATACAAATATTCATGTTTTATTTGTTACTTTCATACATTTCTAGCGGGAGATATGAGGAGACACATCAGAACTCATACGGGAGCTAAACCATTTAANTGTATGTATGTTACGCTTTCACGCTTAAACTACTGAACCGATTTTGATGAAATTTGGTATGGAGATAGACTAAACTTTAGGAAAGGACAGAGGCTACCTTTTATCGCGAAAAAAAGGGGATTGGAACTATAAACGGCCATGCCTCTAAGGCGCCAAGCGAAGCGGGTGTATTCTGCTAGTACATTATATATTCCAAAAAATGATTTTTTTCTTCAGAAGAAAGTTTACGCTTGACATGTTTTTGTTGTTCTTTTTTAACCTCCAATTTTTTAACAGCTTAATTTTTTTTTAAAAAAAAACACAGATATAAACGATGTATCAACTCTAAATTTCACGGTCTTACTCGTAAGAGTAGGCGGGTAGGCGAAGACCGCTTCTTCAAACATTTGTACGATAATTCTCTGACGTCTTATCTGAATTTGCTGAACTTAGTTTATTATGTTCATATTGGTTCATAGCGTCAATGAGTTAATATTTTTTTGTTTCGAATATTTCGATATCGATAATATTGAAATCTTAATATCGATTATATCGAAACCCGAATTACGATATTTAACTGATTGAAGTCTACAGTTCACACATAATTACTTTTTGACAACCAAAACGGTAAGGTATATATCTTCAACACTAATGAGCATCGAGCCAAGACTGAGCTGTTAGGTCTATGTGTAAATTTTAATTTATTGATTTATAACTAACACATTTGATTGTTTGTTTTTTATAGATGTAATTCAATGTCAATATTGTTTCAATATATTCCCATTAAAGGATGAAAATAAATTAATATATCACAGTAAAAATTGTAATCATGTATTTAGGCAGAACTCCTCATTCAAACATGTGTGTTTTACATGTAATTTCCACTGTCAAAATTCAAGAGATATGAGGCGACACATTAGAACTCATACGGGAGTTAAACCATTTAAATGTGATTATTGTGAACATACTTCAACACGAAAATCTTCTATTAAACAACATATGCTGACAAAACATTAGCCAGTATCGACAACCTGAGCTATTGTGAACATACTTCAACACGAAAATCTTCTATTAAACAACACATGCTCACAAAACATTAGCCAGTATCGACAACCGGAGCTATTGTGAACATACTTCAACACAAAAGTATGTTCACAATCTTCTATTAAACAACACATGCTCACAAAACATTAGCCAGTATCGACAACCTGAGCTGTTTAAGGTGGTAAACAGCTCAAGTCACACTGTTTGTTATAATTTTTTCGACTTCAAACATTGCCAAACAATGTGTTAGGCAAATATATTTGATTTAATTCGCCATTTGATTGCTTTGATATCAAACACAAAAGTGAATGAAATTTGTCTTAATAGTCTGATAGCTAGGGTTTAAACGTATCACAAACATGTCATGTGTTATCATTTGAAAACTATTACATTAATCTTACCTTTAAAAAATATTTCTGAGGCCAAGTCCTCAATTATCGAAAACTTACAAGTGAATAAAAATTAAATTAACTTTCGGTCAGAAATCGGACTGCTAAGATAGAAAATATCAAAATTATATTTATTACAGATAAGTATCTGGTTACTATGGTATACTCGTAATACACAATAAAATTTGAAAATAGATACTTTTGTCTGAAATTCTCATCAAATAATTTGATAGGGTAACAAACATATTCCCAGTACACAAATTCAACAAAATATATACAAAATTTTGGAACAAGTAATTGTGCCAAAATTTTGGAATCATGACAAATGTGATAGCTCCGTTAGTTTCATTAATATACTTTAATTTGAAATCCTAAGAGAGAAAATATCAAATGTTTTTTTTCCGACTTAACGTCTCTTTTAACTTCTATTGATCATTCAAATGATAAACTTTTGATAGTTCGCATTGAATTTCTTGATTCGACACAACTATTGGTCTTTCAAATGATAATCTTTTGATAGTTCGTATTGAATTTCTTGATTCGACATATCTCTAAACGTGTGCATTGGTAGAAGAACTTGTATTCTAAAAAATAATCATATTTTTTTCTCAATCTCCAACCTTTGGAAGTTTGGACCAATCATGTGAAGGAAAAAAAACATCGGTGTTTGACGAAAACACTGTATAAATATAAATTGAAACCCAAATCGTTGGAGAAAAATTTATAGGAATAGATTTAAATTGATTTATTGAAATAACAACAAAAATACAAAATACATAATATTTATCTTTACATACTTTTATTGATTTTTTTTTTTTTTTAGAAAAATTAACTTTTTAAAATGCAAGACTTAACAATTTTCGAATTCAAATAATAATAGTATTCCTTCTTTATACTATCCGAATGGGACTGAAGAGTCCCTTGAACCAGCAGTTTTTTTGGGCGCTATTATTATGTTGTAAATATCTCAAATTTATGAGGATAAAATTCCATGGGTTGGCTCGGTTTGAACCCACGCTCAACTGTTGTATTTCCCTTCTTGAAATACATTAAAAACACTATTTCCACAAAGATAGGCCTTGCCTCTAGGGATAAAAAACTACATTAGTGTACTTGATTTTTCAGATAAATATCTTTGTGAATATTGTCAGGATTATTTACAATTTACTGAGGAAGGTTCTCTCGTGGATCATTGCAAATCTTGTAAATATATTATGAGACCTGACGTTTCCTACAAATATGTTTGTTTTTTCTGTGGAATTTTTCGTACAACATATTATGGAAATATGAAAAAACATATTAGAACTCACACTGGAGCCAAACCATTTAAATGTAATAGTTGCGAATATTCCTCATCACGAAGATTTCAATTGAAAAATCATCAGCTTATTAAACATTAGGTTCTTTTTTTAGGTACGATAAAATAAGACAGAACACCATTTGTTTTCAAAAATTCTAGACTTTCATTGTGGAAAAAATATGTTGAATTTAGAGATGGTATTTAAGATGTTTGCAATCATTATGAAACATAAATTTCAATGAAAATTAAAGCCAACCACAAACTTTGTTCATGCATTATCTTTATTGTTCAATTAATGGTATTGTTTTTTAATAATAAAATGATGTACAAAAAATTGAAAACTGTTTCAGTTGGGGCAGGAAAAATTATTGCGCCTATCTTCATTTCACAAAGCCATTGGAAGTAATTTCTGAGATTGAATGCTCTGATTTGAAAATATTTATTTCACACCAAAGATTCAAAAATGTACCTTGGATTGAAAGCTCTGGTGATTAAAGAGTGTTTCAGTACAAAACCCGCCAAAGGCCGTACCCAGGTTGGGATGGGGTCCAGACCTCCCCGAAATTTAATTTTTTTTTTTATGCATAACTTACGTAATATTCTAAGGTGTAACTCACCACTACCACCACCAAAAACAACAACAACAACATAAACAACATCACTTTCCATGATCATCATTTTCAGGTGTTAGTGCAGGTTTAGCTGTCAATCCTTCGACCCCCCCCCCGAGAAAAATCTTGGGTACGGCCCTGAAGTCCGCCTTCAAGGTTTCTTTTAGTTCAAAACATGACAATATCATTTAATCTTATTAGACGTTTTTTTTAATTAAATTTTATTCTAAAAATAAAAAAACATTTTAATTTTACCTCCATTTTATATTATCTTCATTTTGTATTGTATATGCTATACCTATAAGCTTCTTTGTATTCACTTTTTCAGATCAAATTGAATGCTTGCATTGTTATGAAATTTTAAATTCTGAAGATGAAACCGTTCTCTTGGAACACACTAGACTTTGTCCGAACATTACCAGAACTATGCATTCGTACAAATTTGCATGTTTCTTATGTAGTTTTCATACATATAAATCTGGAGATATGAGAAGACATATCAGAATTCACACTGGCGCTAAACCATATAAATGTAATTATTGTGAATATAGTGCAGCTCAAAAGAATCAAGTTAAACAACACACGCAAATAAGACATATGTAATATGATTAGAATATGTAAATGTATATTTCTTTGTGCTATTATATCAAGATGCTTGTGGGCATCATAGCATTACAAGGTATTTTCAATATTCAATCCAATAATCTACACTAATAATGTTTACCACTTGAGAAGCCATTACCATAGCTACGCAAATGTCCTTAGAAGGCTGAGTTACCAAGATCGAAAAAAAAATATTTTTAAAATTTTCGGCCCGTCTAGGAATCGAACCCGGCACCTCCCTTGGTATAGGCCGACAAGCCGAGTGTGATGCAACACACTCTGCCACAGAGACGTCGATGATTGCGAATATTTACTGTTCGTATTAGAGATGTGTCATGAATGATGGATTAACTCAAATGAGCCAAATCATTTTGCTGAGTCATTGACGCATCAATCACAGTATGAATGAATCACAATAAAATTGAAATGGAAACATATTCATTTTGCTACACAGAACAGAGAGAAAAAAGATAGATTCTCGAGTGGAAGGTTAGCACTATGCGAGGTTAATGCCTGAGGCATTTTCTACCACCTAACCCTTAGAGTTCTATTATAATGTGGTGAAGTACTCAATTTAATGAGGAAAAAATCCTGCCTCCGCTGGGGATTGAACCCACGCTCTCCTGTTTACCAGGCGAGCGCTTAATCATTGAGCTACCGAGTCTATAGCTGCAGAGAACAGACTACCTAAATAAAATGCAGAATGAGAGAGAGCAGCTGTAGGCAAGTGAAATAGTAAGAGACAGGTATGTGTAGTCTCTACGCGTGTTTATTATTTTTGGCTACTTCAAGGTTATTCCGTATTTGTTGTTTTGTTTCTTCTTCTCTTTGATCGATGGTTCGTAATGCAAGAAAGCTCGCACAAAAGAGAATGGGAATAAGTCATTCAATTGAGTGTGATTATGAGCCATTGAGTGAGGCATTAGATCATTTTACTCAGTGACTCATTAGTGATCTAATCAGTCAAAATATTCACAACTCACATCTCTAGTTCGTATCCAGTTCTAAAGGTAACCGTAATTTCAACATTTCGGTGCGGTTTGCATCAAGATCATCTATGAAACTTTATAATGAATATTCATTACAATTAGATCTCGACAAAAAAAAAAAAAAAAAAAAAAAAAAANAGATCTCGACGAAAAAAAAAAAAAAATTAAACACATGTGCTCCCTTATACTAGAAAATGAAAATTGAATACCGTTAGATACATATATATTTTCTAGAGTTCTTTATAATCTAGGATGTTGCACATGGAATTGCAACATGAGTTGCGTATGTACAGATTGAAAAAAAAAAAAAAAAAAAAAAAGATTATGCCAGAGAATAATTAATTGGTCCGCGGGTTTTTAACGTTACAGGAAAAAATAAGTCGTTACGTTACAGGAAAAAATAAGTCGGGGTTGGTCTATGTAATTATTTTGGTTTTCAGCTCAAGCACAAACTATCTCCCGAATATCATTTTCTTAATTTTTGAGTGAAAAAATAATGTGCGTACCCAATAGTTTTCTTTTTCAGCATAATTTTTTTTAGAAATTTGACTTATCAACTAATATTCTACCAGGATTCTATGATTGCAAATATAAATGTTTAGCATTTCTGCATTTTACTAATCTTCTTCTTTCCCAACTCTATTTGGGGTTGGCTCTGCTTTCCTTAATTCTACCGTGCCACAAGCCTCTGTTCGGAGCCCACTCTCTTTAGCTGTAACCCTTCCCCGATACGGTAACCCTCGCCTGCTTCTCACAGTATCAATAGAAACTTCGTAGAAACTCGGTTTTTGCTGATGATCTCTCATCATCGGTTTGAAACAGAGTTTTTTTTAAAGGCTGAATGCCCTTCCTAACACCAAACCTTCTGTATTTACACGGTCTTAGGACCATCACCTAATGAAGCTTGCTTCCCTTGGTGGCTACATTGCATTTCACTGATTTAGAGTTTTATTTGGTCCTCCAAAGCTCGACGTTATTGTCAGTCATGTACGACCGGTTCCGCACTAAGAAATAGAAAAAGAACCCGTTTGCAGCGTTTTTTTTTATGTATGATTTCCAAGAAATAAAAATGATAAAAAACACTTGACTTTAAGTTCTACAATTTTTGTAGAACATAAAGTGTTTTTTATCGTTTTCATTTGTTGTATTTGATAGTTCTACACGTGTCCTAAAGGTTTTTTTTTTTTTTTTGCGTTAGGCGCTTTAACCAATAGCAAAAGCTATGTCCTTCGCGCCGATTTCTCAAAATTAACTAAATTTTATCATACAGGTTGATCATTTTGAGGTACCTGAGCAAAGTGGTCACACCTTGCTCGTCATCAGCCAGGGAGATCTCGGAGGAAAAAGAACGTCTGAAACGGCTATAAAGGGTACAGGCAAGAATGTGGCGCACAGTTAAAGACTCACCGCAACGACAAACCGGTGGAGGTGATTTTTTAAATAGGTAATTATGAGTCAGTCTGGTGTGGTCAATTCTCATCCTGGTCAATACAATCTCCTCAGAACGAGTATCTCTAAAGATGGTAGACCAAGAACATATAGTTGGTTTTATGATCTTCAATTTGTTAGGGCCAATGAGATATGAGATCCCAAGGTTGTCTTTCTTTTTACAATTTCAACTTATTGTGTTATTATCTTTTTCTTTTTGCAGACCAAATCAGTTGTAAATATTGTTCAATTTATTTGTATAAATCAGACGAAAGATCGCTTCTAGCTCATAGTAAGAACTGTACTTTTATTTGCAGACTTGATGTCTCATACAGATACTCGTGCTTTATATGTAACTTTCATACTTATAATTCATCCGATATGAGGAAACATCTTCGAATTCATACTGGAGCGAAACCATTTAAATGTGAATATTGTGGTTTCTCATCATCACGAAAAAGTAATATCAAACAACATACACTTGTCAGGCATGCAGTGTATTAAACCTTATACAGGGTGAGTCATTTTAAAGGACATATATTCAAATATCTCAGAAACTCTGAACATCGTAGAGTCAACATCGGCCTGACGATGATAGTCTGGGAACTATTGAAAGCTCGCCACAAATTAAAAATTTTAGAATCGATATTGTCTTTATTATTAATAATTTATTATTTATTTAGGATTCTTTTTTATTCGATTTTTGGATTCTACGTACCTTGAAACGTATAATATCAAATTTTGAGGGGGGTAATTTTTTATTTCTTTTTCCGTGACGATTCCAAAGCTCCATTATTGAAAATAATAAACCAAAAGGAATATTTTTTGATTGATTTTTTTTTTCGATTTCAAAATAACCATGATGACGAATTTGGAGAAAAATTTCAAGGTCACCATTAAATTTCCCCCTAAAAAAATAAGGGGGGTTTGTATCGAACGTTCTAATGGTTTCCGAGATATTCCTTAGAAATGACTCACCCTGTATACATTCAGGTTACTCTGATTCTACAGTTTGCCATATGTAACTTCTCTATTTACTCCTTCAGAAATGGAGGCAGTTGTTTATATTCACTATTCAGCCTACGTAGTTCAGTGTGCCTTATCAAAAATCAACTTATATTGAAACTACATTAGTCGAATTATCGAATTTCATGTCTGTGATGTCACATTATCGATTGAGAGTAATAATTGTTTCCTTATATTAACATCTGTTTAACATTGGTCATTCGAGACGAGAGGTTTTACTCTCCATTTGCTGGAAACTTGCAAACCAGCTACCCACATCAGACCGGAAAAATAGCCAGCATCACGAGGTGCGAACCCACGTGGAACAACCTCGCTGGGCGTGGCTTAACTTCGGGGATCGAACGGGTGTATTCAACGTGCCATAGACGATGGCTTAAGTGACCTGACCTTATATTGGCTGCAAACTACGATCATTTTTATGACTGATGCACAAAAATTGATAATCAAGGGAGTACAGAAAAGTAGAAGTGGCAATAAAAGTGAGATGTTAATATTCCCGTCATGTCCACATTTCAGCTGAATGTAAATGGGACTTTTTGGTTTTTATTTTGTCGGGAGAGCACTGTACACATATTGATAAATCATAAACGAATCTTTCAAATAAGTGTAATTTTTTAAATAAAATTATTTATCAATGTAGAATATAAGTCATCAGTTCCTAAAGTCTATGCCTTGTCACTGTACTCATAAGCAGCTTTCCTAAGATGTTTATTTCAGTTCTGGATTAGTACCACTGTGGTACTGTAATTTGAAATAAAATTATTTACCAATGTATATAATATAAGTCATCAGTTCCTAAAGTCTATGCCTTGTCACTGTACTCATAAGCAGCTTTCCTAAGATGTTTATTTCAGTTCTGGATTAGTACCACTGTGGTACTGTAATTTGAAATAAAATTATTTACCAATGTATATAATATAAGTCATCAGTTCCTAAAGTCTATGCCTTGTCACTGTACTCATAAGCAGCTTTCCTAAGATGTTTATTTCAGTTCTGGATTAGTACCACTGTGGTACTGTAATTTGAAATAAAATTATTTACCAATGTAGAATATAAGTCATCTGTTCCTAAAGTCTATGCCTTGTCA